>JAULBS010026907.1:0-10467 GCA_032355785.1 Symmetromphalus regularis
GAGTAGCCAATGTGGCGGCAGCGGGTTTCCTCTAAATACATATGTCAGATTGACCATATGATTGACGTCCAATAGCCACTGATAAGATTAAAAATCAATGTGCTGTAGAGGCGTCGTTAAATAAAACAAACTTTACTTTTCCATCATGGCGATCTTACGAAGTGCATGTTTTCTGTTAATATTTGGAACAACGCTGTATTCCATTTACGACGCATGCGGTTTTATTAGAATTCTTATGTGCCTCTCCACAGTGTTAGATTAAACAATAGGACAACGCCCTTCAGACAGTATTTGTTGCTTCTTCTTCTTCTACTTGTTATTATTATTATTACTAATATTATTATTATTGTTATTGTGGTTGAGGTTATATCGTCATTTGATTTAACACTTTGTAGTTCATCCCTTTTTGTTGATTTCTCCTGGAAAGTTGGTTCACACCTTTCTAGTAGTGACCACTTCCACATTATTTTGGAGAATGATGGATCACCATCACTTGAAAAGGTTCAAAGATGGAAGTTTGTGAATATTTTCAGCGTCGGTGCAGCACTAGACTGTAATAATCTGCCATTACTGACGCTGATGATCTTTATATTATTGTTTACTTCCATACTGGAATACATTGCAGATGAAATTTATCTAAAACGTCTCCGTAAGCCATAGGTTTAACGATAAAGTTTAAAATACAATTCAAGAGCGAAACAGTGTCCTTTAGAGATTTAAATGCGAATCTATCAGGAACAACCTGAACAATTATAAAATTGCTTGGGCTAAGGCTCGTAGAGAGATTAGACAGTAAGAAGTCATTATGGAAAAATTATGTCTCGAAGTTGAATTCTTAGACATCTGTTAAATGTGTCTGGAATAGGATCAGAAAATAAGGGAAAAGAAACCAGTAACACTATAATCATTTGTTTGTCAATAACTCAAATGACATCTCAAAGTGACATAGCCAGTCACAAACTGCTTAGTAATGTGCAATTTGGGTTCAGATCCAATCAAAGCATCTTGTGGGTTTTGAAACGTTTGGTAGGGAAGCGTTCATACATTACTGATGCAGGTGATCCTATGTCTTTGTTTACATAACCAGCACATCGTTTCTATTTTCTTTGATATGGAGATAGCTTATGATACTTACTGAAATAGGCTATGTCCTGGTGATTTTAGAACATCTCCTGTTGAGAGCGTTTGTGTTGATGCTCACGAACCTGGTTTGGGGGCTAGACGTATCTTCTTTTTACAGAAACGTGCATCAGTTCATGGAAGAAGGTTTATGAAAAATGGTGATAAGTTATATTTTGTTATGGGGAGGTATTGTATCTTATTTTTACAGAAACATGCAATAGTTCGTGGAAGAAGGTTTACGAGAAATTATGATAATGGATATTGTTAGCTGAAACTATTTTATTATACAATATTTAGTTAAATGTCTTAAAATATCAGTGAAATAAAAGTGTTATCAGTCACAGTCAAAGTGATATCGGTACTGTAGAACGTGTTATCTTCACTGTAAGAAAGCCGGAACTATTTTCACTTCCATCCCACCCACTTTTGAAACAGAGTTATCTCCCTTGTATTGTTTGTGCTCACTTCTGCTTCAAGAAAAATGGATGGAACAGTACAATTCCTAAACCTATTAAAATAGACTGCGAATACCCAACCCTCCAGTATTTTCCTCAAATCATAATATAATAAAATAATTTTAAATAATAATTAGAGACAAAAACAAATAAAAATAATAATAATTTATAATATTTTGTTATGGATCATGGATTACAATCCCCCACACCACCCATACGTCCCTCCCCCCCCCCACCCTAATAAAACAAATCCACCTACCTCCACACCTCCCAAAAAAGGTTAGCTATGACCCTTGATTTTTATTGTGAAAAATTATTCTGCAGGTCACGAGAATGTGAACTCTATTAACAACTACATGTGAATTAAATCCAGAACAACAAAAAAGCATCTCTCATGTTCTGTCAAACGAAACAATACTTGCCTGTAAACAACAACAACAAAAAAAAACCACCCAAAAACAAAGTGCTTCAAACGTATAGACAGCTTTATCATCGAGAAATGTTCTATCTAGCTCTATGAGTGGTAACTACATATATGGCAATGTCAGAACAACAATGTCTCCTGAAATAATCGGTGTCACTGTCCCAAGTTGTAAGCGACAAGAACACCAATCGATGAAAACCTCCCAACGCTAGAAAAACGTAGAACCAAGCGAGTACTTGATGCTTGAACCTGTTTTTCACAATTTTTCCATGAAAGAAACATGTTGACATTTCAATGTTTATAAACGTCCTACAATTTAATAACGATTTACCTCTGTTTCCATTTTCTTATTTTCACCCAGTTCCATTTTGTTAATGAACTTAACGTTTCAAAAAATTAAAGTCATCTCAAACATCGACAAATGGCGTCCATTTGATCTAGATTATGTTAGTTATTTTTATTTATATCAACTTTTTTTTAAATTTTACTTTCATGTTATAAATATCTTGTTATTGACTTTTACTAATGTTTAAAATAAAGAACTTTTATTTTCAATGTTTAAAATAATGTTAATACATAAGAAATACATACACTGCGGAATAGTCCAATGTTTAAGAGTAATTCGGTCAATCAATTTTTTTTGTTCACGTCCGTAGACTTGCTGCTGGCATTTTCTAAATAAAGGTAAATTGATAAAAGTTATATAATAAATAGAAAATTTCGCGTGTTTTGTCAAATACGATTTATATCTCATCGAATGAAGTTTGCAATTCCGTATCACACTCGTCCCGCAATCGCGAATCGTGAGATACGATTGCAAACTTCATTCGACGAGATATAAATCGTACTTGACAAAAACATCAAATATCTTCTATGTATGTTCTTTTTACAGAAACGTGCTACAGTCCATGAAAAGAGGTTGATAAAAAATTGTCATAATTCATATATTGTTAGGGGTCATCCATTTTTGTTTATCATTTTCACGAGCGTACAAAACGTACTCTATTTCCGTGAAAAGGAAAAAAAAGTATTATCGCCATTTTTTATTATTTTGAAAAGCGTAGACGTCCTTTAAACCCTGATCCCTTCCTCCCCCGCCAAAGTATGTTTTGAACGCTCGTGAAAATGATGAAAAAATTGAATGATCCCTTAGCTGATGCTATTGTATCTTCTTTTTACAGGGAGTGGGATCTCGCTCTAACGGTAGAGTGTCCGCCTGTGAACCGGTCGGTCGTCGGATCGATCCTTCTTAGTGGATCCATCTGCAGTTTGGGTAATTTTCCGTTCCAACCAGTGGTCCGCAATTGGTTCATCAAAGGCTGTGGTATGTGCTGTCATGTCTGTGGGACGATGCATATAAAAGACCCCTTGCTGCTTATCGGAAAGAGTAGCGACTTTTTATTATTATTAAAAACAAAATAGAAAAAGGGTCCATTTTGTTGATATTCGTTAGTACACAGTACACAGGTACATTAGTAGGACTGACCAATTCCTGTCACATTCCATGTACGTTTTCATCCATGTTTTTACTGATGGATCACGAGATTCTATTTAAGTATATATATACAAAGATTCTATATACATTCTATATACGTATATAACGAGATTCTATTTAAGTATATATACTAAGATTATATATACATTAAGATTTTATATACTTTATAGAACGTATAAGATTCTATATACGTTATAATATATAAGATTCTATATATATATATATTATATACGAGAGTTCTATTATAGTTTGAAGGTTTTAGCTGGAAAGGCATTTTAAAAAATTTGCATATTCAAAAACAAATTAGGGTGAATGCCTTCATGCTTCCATGAAGCCCCCCACCTACCTCCCCTCTCCCCCATCATCGTTCCCTCCCCTACATCCAGGAAGCGATTGTTGTTGCCGATGTATACAGATGATAAGAAACAAAACAAAAATGTCTAATCTGTAAAACATTTTAATTTACAAAATATCCAATATTATTGATACAATACTTCAATGAATAAACATACAATATATTGACTATAGTGAACCAGGCACGAAATGGTATATAATTGGGCGTAAATCCCGGGGGGGGGGATCACTTTTTGGACGGGGCGGACGCCTATATAATTAGCCCCCTCCCACTTTTTGCTTAGAAAAACTGAAAATTTCAGTCAAATTAAAATTAAAATGCCTAAATAATAATTTTTACCACTATTTTTCTTTATTGTATCAATGTAACACTTTAAACCATGTCGTCTTAGCTCAAATATACCGAAGTACTCAAGTGGTTTATAATGGTGGGGGATGGGGGAAGGCTGCGGGATGGTCCGCCCCCCCCCACTTTTTGGACAAGGGTGTGTTCCGTCCCCCCTCTTTTAGGAACGGATTTTCGTCCTTGCTAACTGGAGCAAATGACCCAGTAACCAACATTTCTGATAGGCTTGGGTGCCTGTCATGTATTACAATCACTGTAACCACGTAACACCAACAGCCAGTGCAAATACTCATTGGAGTTATAATAATATTGTAGGCCTACATGCATGTTGAACGTTTTCGCTTCATTCAACTTCTGCTATAATAGTACTGCTTTTTGTTTACTAACCCTTGTAATTCACAGATTAAATTCACTAAAGAAATAAACGTGTGCCAGTTGATATATATATATATATGGTATCAGGGACCACGGAGTACATTTGAAAGTGAGGAGGGGTGCACTGAAAAGTAGGTGACCGAAGGGCAGCAGCGTTCCTGCAGAAACCCCCTCATCCTTCGAAAACTCTGCATATTTCAGCCACTTTATTTTGTCACCGAACCTGAACATATTTTTATTCAGCAAAAAACACAAACATTCAATGATTTAAAAAAAATTAGTTGTACCCTAAAAGTGTGTGTCTGTGTGGGGGGGGGGGGGTTGGTGTCATCTGCCGGGGCTCCCTACTCCGCGGTGGCTGGATATAATTATTATATACACATACATATTATTGATACATATTAAATGAATACATAATACATACGCGCTTACATCCTTCAAAGGGAGGTAAGTCATACCGATTTGAATTATAGAGTCACATGCAGTTATCTCTGAATATTTCAAGCAACTTGTTGTTCAAAGAAAGCAGGGATTCATATTGTAATTTAAATTGACCCGTACTTTTGATAAAACAAACTCTGTAATGTAAACTTGTCTTATAAAAGACAGGATCGATACACGGATTTTTGACAGAAAACTGAAAGTGTTAAAAACTTTAATAACTGGTAGGATGGGCTTGGGTTGGGTAAGGTAGGGTAAATGTTTAACGTGCTGGTATTAAAAACGTGTTCAAGCACGCTTGCCGTGTGTACACACCGAGTTCCCCTAGTATTATACCCAAGGCAACACGATGGGTGGTGGTAAAGATGAGTTATGAATGACTTGGAATAACAGGCGAGGATACAGACTTTCTGAAAGGGATAGGGCGTCCAAATATGATGGGTGAATAGGATTGGGGAAAATGATTAATTTTCACGTCCTTCCACTCAGAAAATACAAGTAAACAAACAAATTATAGAGCGTGGGGGGGGGGGGATGTCAGGATCCCCTTGACCCCCCTCTGGAGCCGCTACTTAATAAGACAATGAAAAATGAAAAGGCGTTAAAAAAATTAAATAAAAATAGTTCTCTATGTAAACTGTACCGTATATAATTTTGTGATCTAAATTTTAAAAAAATGTATATAATTTAATGATCTAAATGAAGGACTAACTTAATTTATACCACGCTATTTGGTCATCCAGTCGAACTCTAAGGGTCTTTGTTCTCTTTCTTTTATTGTTAGTTCTATAAAAGCACCGGTGCGGAACGTTTAGCTGGAGTACATGTGTGCAGATTTTACAGCGACGGCTTATGCAGTCTCCGGACACTACTAAAACTGACACAGTAGCCATGCTGTACTACAAATTATGGATATTTTATTTTTTCTGTATTTCAACTACGCTAGCAGGTAAGTAAAGTTGTTAGTATATAAATGAGTGACTTTCATTTAACAAGGACGGCTAGTTCCCTTTAATAACGTATGAAACTGGTAGCATCTAGGATATTATGATCTATAGATTTCGTTGCAATCAATATGTAGGGGTCTATATATATATATAAAAAATATATATGCAATGTAAATTAATTATTTTTAAATCGCTTTCATTTAATAGTGGACAACATTGTTTGCGTATGTCACATGTCAGTAGCGGATCCAGGGGGTCCGGACCCCCCTTTTCTAGAATGTTTTTTTTTTACATATGTTTTCCAAGTGGAAGGACATGAAAATTAACCATTTCCCCCAGTTCTATTCACCCATCATATTTGGACCCCCCTTTCAGAAATCCTGCACCGCGTCTGCATTTACTAGTATATGAAATATATATTATATAGTGTAAAACGTTTAAACATATTTAATTATATATTATTTAAAAAAATCGCATTCTTGTAGTATTATCTGTACAAATGTGCGACTTAAATTTAACCTCTTTGTTGTTGAATGCTTAAAAAGTCCACTGATAGTTTTGAAGTTGACTCATGTGTTTGCTAAATTTTAACTTGTGTGTATAATACTAATAGCAAGCAATTTCAAAAAAATTATATGCTATTTTTATCCATAGCGTATTTTATCAGCAATTTACAATAATTTTATTTCTTTAGATCCTTTGAATGACGCCCACTGGTCGATTTTACTTTTGTGCTGGGGTGTCGTTAAAATTATGTTTTATCTTATAGGCTGGGTCTGTTAAGTGGTTTTCTAAACAGTTTTCACTTACTATCTTAAAATATCTTTCTATTCAAATCACCTTAAGATACAATACTTCAAGGCTTGGGCAGCCACTTGCTGAACTCTTCGTACAAGCATAATTGTGAAACAAAGAAATATAATATTTTTATGACTCGTGAAGCAGGTGATGTAATTAAAAAACAAAGAAATATGATTGTTTATAAATGAAATATTTTAATTTAGCCACACACGTTGTTTTTCAGAGCTTGCCTAGTGAAGCAGGTGGTGTAATTATAAAACAAAGAAATATGATTGTTTATAAGTTAAATATTTTAATTTAGCCACACACGTTGTTTTTCAGAGCTTAGCTCGTGGAGCAGGTGGCATAACACAGATGCACCTGCAGATGGAGACACGGAACAAGTGCTGGGTACAGTTCGAAAGGTGACGAATCTATTTATGCGAAAACACAATGCCTGTCTTTGGTATTTATACGCTTTGTAATAAGATTCCAATGATACATAAAAGGTTAAAACACAGTCAGTCTATCCCAAATATTTAATTATATAGTTGACACATTGTATGTTTAAAAATATATTTCAGTGTGTTTAAAAGATATTTTAAAAAAGTGTTTAAGAGTAATATACATTTATGTTTTTATTTAAATGTGATTAAGATATATACTAGTATATACATGTATATTTAAATATTTGAAACATGCATATTTTTAACAAGTATATCGCCACAATAAGGACTAGCTTTGAAGTATTGGCAAATGTGTTTTTACACATTGAGAACTGTTACAACATAGCCTAATAAATAAGTTTAAAAAAACTGAATAGGGCGTCATATGACATATTTTGGTAATAAAGCAAACAAATACAATTATACAATGATGGCGTAGGACAATTTGGACTATTTCAGATCGTAGGCACACAGGTTTGTGAATGCGGTTTAATCTTGGTACAGTGTCGAATGTTTGGCACTGCCACGCTCTTCAATGGCACCCACCATGTTTCTGACAACTTCCTGTCTATACCTTGCAAAAAGAGTGGAGTTATCTGCCTGTTCAGAGACGAGCGAACAAGCGCGAGGTGTGGCGAGTATCAAATCAGATATCGATGCAGCGACCCAGGTACTATTTTAAAATGAATTACATAGTTTCACAAACGTTTATAATCGATGTTTATTGTTAGATTTACATCGGTTTAACAGTTTTATATTAAAGAGAGAAAAAAACATCATCTATAACATAATTTTTTAGCGTGAATGCTAAACATTAACAAACAATGACATAAAAATATTCTCTAATCACTTTTCGCGGAAACCAAGGTGGACTATATAATACGTAAACATATCCATATCTGGACATGGTGAGTGTTTCCTTCTAATACCACTGATAACTGCCAAGGACAGATTTAAAAAACTCTCTTCTGGGATTGCTATAAATACACAGAAAATGGCAAATAGTTTCCCCTTAGGTTCCCAAGGATCCGCCATGGACTACAAAACGAACAATTTACTAAGTTGTGTTTAAACAACAAACAAAAGTTATTTTTACGGGAAGGTTGAAATCATGCCAACAGCTGAATCGATTCAAAAACTTACAGCCTAGGTGGTTAGGTAGGTTTTAATTCCACGACTCATACACTTAAAAAACAAACAACAGCAACAAAAACAACAACAAAAAACAACAACAACCCAACAACAACACAAATGAGAGAAATCCTTGGTCTAGATGATAGTCTCATCTGGGAATGCCCTTAGGCAGCTAATTTTAATTTATTTTTTTACTTATTATTATTATTATTATTATTATAGAATCTTAACTAACTTTCGACCCCTTCCGTTCTCAATATTAAATTTCTTAAAGCTACTTTTGGACCCCTTTTTTTCGGAAATTGTTGTTTTCGCCCCTGCGTATTGAACTTCACTGGAACGCACAGCATTCCACTATAATAATACTGAACTTTGCTTTATAATAGTCCTTTCAAGGGTTTACAAAAGAAATCGATCATTTTATCTACATTACATATTTGACCTATATCTTCCATGTGAACAAATAGCACTGAATAATGAGCAGAAAATACACATAAATAGATATCTACACCCAGTCATAAACATGTCAAAATCTGTTACAGTAGTGTACCCTACATTACAATGCTCATTTCAAACAGTTATTAAAGAAATCGAGCTTTTGGCCTACATGAATATTACATACAGAACACGTCAATGTCATTCTTGTAAGCGAGTAACTGTGATGAACGAGGAAGCACGACGTAGTCATAAAAGTTTCAACATATAGGAATGCTTTCTGATCTGAAAGAAACGTTCGACTCTTTCAGATATTTGAAGTCTATACTTGCCCTAGTTGTCACGTATTTTCTGTTTTCTGTAAAGCCAACACACTTCCTAAGTTTTCAGTGTACTTGTATACACGAACAGGATTTAGATTAGCACATTATCTATTCCAGAATGGATTCACATAATTATGACCTAGCTAGAAATGTAATCGTCCGTAGTTTAGGTTTTGCATATTTTACCGGCCAGTCGGCAAAAAATAATATCTAACGGCTGCCAGCAAACGTATGTTAATTTCCTACCCTGATTACAATTAAAATGATAATGTGGACTGTCCTATCTATAAGAGATGAAACAATACCAAATTTAATCTAAGAATACTAGTATTCGTAAGGAATACTTTATTAATATATTTATATTTCTCACTGGACATAACTTTATAAAATAATAACAGTCACACCCGCAGCAGCAATGATAAACAGAGTGAAAACCTCGTTTACTTTGTCTGTTTGTTTGCACACCGAAAGTCCAGTTTTCACCATCTGACCGGTCAGTGACCGCAGCTAGGACGACAGAAACATAACACAACGAAATGCAAACTTTGCTAAACAAACAACATTGCCTAAAACAAGTTTATTAATGTAATCTACTCATGGCGCCTACCTTTGTAAGAAAAGCCATATATTATTTTGTTGTAGCGGAATTAAAGACATAATAATAATAATAATAATCACAATAATAATTATAATTATAATAATAATAATTAACTTATAATTTGCGTTTGTATCATAGTGGTAAATTAAAATAATATTTTACATATCAATGAAAAATACTCATTAACGTTAATATGTTATTATTAACATTAAACTATAAACACTATTGGCAATACATTATAAATATTAAACATAAATAAACATATCTACTGACAATTATAATTTTTAAAATTGAGAATAACAGTCATTTTAAAAACGATTGAAAGATGGAACTGACGTGATTCTAATCCATTCTCATTATCAAATTTCTAGAGTAAGTGCATTTCTGAGCTGATACATATTGGGATTTTAATCCATTCTCATTATCAAATTTCTAGAGTAAGTGCATTTCTGAGCTGATACATATTGGGATTCTAATCCATTCTCATTATCAAATTTCTAGAGTAAGTGCATTTCTGGGCCGATACATATTGGGATTCTAATCCATTCTCATTATCAAATTTCTAGAGTAAGTGCATTTCTGGGTTGATACATATTGGGATTCTAATCCATTCTCATTATCAAATTTCTAGAGTAAGTGCATTTCTGGGCTGATACATATTGGGATTCTAATCCATTCTCATTAACAAATTTCTAGAGTAAGTGCATTTCTGGGTTGATACATATTGGGATTCTAATCCATTCTCATTAACAAATTTCTAGAGTAAGTGCATTTCTGGGTTGATACATATTG
>JAULBS010026918.1:0-10467 GCA_032355785.1 Symmetromphalus regularis
ATATACGCGCACCATCACAGCCTGGTTATGAAATGGACAAATATACGCGCACCATCACAGCCTGGTTATGAAATGGACAAATATACGCGCACCATCACAGCCTGGTTATGAAATGGATTGTTTGTTTAACCACTCTCAGGACCGATACCCAAGCACATTGACGACCGACACCCCGGCACATTGACGACCGACACACCAGCACATTGATGACCGACACCCCGGCACATTGAGGATCGACACCCCGGCACATTGATGACCGACACCCCGGCACATTGATGACCGACACCCCGGCACATTGATGACCGACACCCAGCACATTGATGACCGACACACCAGCACATTGATGACCGACACACCAGCACATTGATGATCGACACCCCGGCACATTGAGGATCGACACCCCAGCATATTGAGGATCGACACCCCGGCACATTGAGGATCGACACCCCGGCACATTGAGGTACATTGATGACCGACACACCAGCACATTGATGACCGACACACCAGCACATTGATGACCGACACACCAGCACATTGACGACCGACACCCCAGCACACTGATGACCGACACACCAGCAAATTGACGACCGACACACCAGCATATTGACGACCGACATACCAGCATATTGACGACCGACACCCCGGCACATTGACGACCAACACACCGGCACATTTATGACCGACACACCAGCACATTGGCGACTGACACCCTGCACATTGACGACCGACACACCAGCATATTGACGACCGACACACCAGCATATTGACGACCGACCCACCAGGACGCTGACGACCGATACACCGGCACATTGACGACCGACACATCGGCACATTGACGACCGACACCCCGGCACATTGACGACCGACACACCAGCACATTGACGACCGACACACCAGCACATTGACGACCGACACACCAGCACATTGACGACCGACACACCAGCACACTGAGGACTGACACTTCAGCACATTGACGATAGACACCCAACCACATTGAGGACCGACACGTCACCACATTGAGGACCGACACACCAGTACATCGAGGACTGACACACCAGCGCACTGAGGACTGACACTTCAGCACATTGACGATAGACACCCAACCACATTGAGGACCGATGTATTTTTAATCTTAGTATATCAACTTATACCGACCAGTGGTCCACAACTGGTTTATCTAAGGCCGTGGTATGTATTATCATGTATGTTGGATAGTGCAGATAAAATAGTATTTATCGATAAGAGAAGCCACTTTGGTGTAAGTGAAACGGGTTTCGTCTCTTCTTCTAATATTAATCTATGTCCTGGAACAACAGCACAGGACGCTAAGTTATGTATGCATGGCAGCGTGCTTGAACCTTAATTGTTATGAACACGAAAATAAGTGCAACCTCTCTGTTTATGGGTTTTTCAAAGTTTATTAATTTTGGAGTGTGATCATTGAACACGTGTTGCACATACATATACTCGTATATGTCATTACATTGGCGTAGTTACGTTTTTATATTGGAGGTCTCACCTGCCTACAATTACTTGTGTATAAGCGCACACTCGGGACCCATCCATCCACCCACCCACACTAACCCACATACACCCACAGGCATGCACACACACACTGCCCACCAAAGAAACATATTTTAATAAATGTCAGGCCTTAGGATAATCGATTGATGGTGTGGATTTGAATAACGAAAACCAAGCCTAAACAAGTTGACGTGTAACAACAGTTAGCGAGTTGCTGGTTTGATCTCTACACATTTCTAACAGATGGCAATCATTATGTTTGTAGCTCTTCTTTGCCTTTCTGTTCTGTGCATATTCAGTAATGTTATGGAGGGAACGCAAGAACTAAACAAGAATCAAAACGGAAACCTAACCTACGAGTCAATGAAGCATCTTCCAGGTTTGTGGTAGCCCCCAACCTTCCCATCCTACCTACGCCACCACCACATACAGCACTTTTGCCTTCACAAATGAAAGGTGTGTGCTTTTTTAGATGGCTTAGTCTGATTAATGAAAAAGTGTTCTTTGCCTAATGGATATTATCATAGGGTTCTAGCGTAGCCAGCATGAGGCAGACGATGCACTTGCCTCGTCTGGAATTTCCGAAGATTTGTTTCATTTTCCCCATGATACTGATATTTATTATCCACATGGTTTAATCTCCCAGAATCTGGGTTTGCCTCGACGTGTTTCCCTCTTTGGCTACACTCCGGAATAGTGTGACCAGTTTCAGTTGGTTTAAGCAATACATTGAGAAATACAGCAATTTTATAAAACATAATTCAGTTATATATGTTCACTTATCTTTTTATTGAAGGTTCTGTTTCATTAATGTGCACTTAACTGAATTTTCCATGATAACATTGAAAGTTCGGGCACCAAAACAAATAGCGACCATAAGAGGGTAACATTGATAATTACGTAACCTATTTCGGTTGATGACTATAATGACGTCATCATTGATACAGATTAAAACCAAAACAGTTTGAAATACAACTGTAAAGTTGTAAAATATGTCTTCACTGAAAATACACAAATAAATAATTTAAAACTGATTTTAGTATGACATTTTAAATGATTAAATTATGTGTATTAAAATAACAATCTTACTTGATAATTTATTTTAGGAACACAAACGATAAAGCTATTTAATTAAAAATGTATTTTAAATAAATAAATAAACTGTTGTCTTTTTTTATATAATTTTATGAATAGTAGAAACTAAAAGATTTATTTAAAATTGTCAATTCGTGCAAAATGTACATTATTTTGCATTTCAATCGCATTCATCAAACAAAGACGCTTTAAAAAAGACGTGTAAGAGCTATATATGTTAGGCAAGGGTTTGTAAAATAACTTGAGAAAATATAGCACATGACTATCACTTGATTTGAGGTGCCATACGACAACACAACGTATGACAATAAAATGTTTTTATTATCTTAGTTATTTTAAAATAATGGACTTTTATACAAACGTTTGTAAAGGTATGAAGAAATATACTAAATTTAGATTTTAATTCATTTGAAATGGATTATTGATTGGTTGTGTACATACATGTATTTTGTAAAATCTTTTGTGCATGGGAAAGCAGTTTTTGTTTACATTTTCTACGCTAAAACCGGCGACTTCATAGATTTCCAAATGTGTATATGCGTATGCCCAATCTAAACATACCGAAATGGGTGATTCAAAACAACACGGACAAGTATATTAGCTATTCAATAGGTAATCTTCGATTTATAGGTTCTAATCAATTTTATCCGATTTCTTTGGAAAGTTTGCCAAAAAAATTAAATAATAGGAAATTGGAATACTAAGGAACAGTGTAAATAACAGCGAGGGAGTAACTCAAGGAGATTGGAATACTCGGACACAGTGTAAAGATTAGTGAGGGAGTCACTCAAGGAGATTGGAATACTAAGGAACAGCGTAAACATTAGTGAGGAAGTCCCTCAAGGAGATTGGAATACTCATTTAGAACGTAACGATAAGTGAGGTAGTCACTCAAAGAGATTGGAATACTCGGTCACAGTGTAAAGATCAGTGAAGAAGTCACTCAAGGAGACTGAAATACTCAGAACGTAAAGACCAGTGAGGTAGTTACTCCAGGAGATTGGAATACTAAGGAACAGCATAAAGATCAGTGAGGGAGTCAAGGAGATTGGAATACTCAGTTAGAACGTAAAGACTAGTGAGGTATTGTGTCAAGGAGATTGGAATACTCAGAAGGTAAAGATCAGTGAAGGAGTCACTCAAAGAGATTTAGATCCTTAGCAACAGCGTAAATATAAGAAAGGAGCCATCTCAACAATTGTCTTCCTTGTGTACGTTGATTGATTCAAGACACCAAAGTACGTTTTTATTACCGTTCATGCAGATGATCTCACAATCTGGAGCTGAGAAAGAACAGCTACTGTAACATACAGATTGCACGAGGCTGTCAACAATCTGTATGTCTGAACAGACAGGTGGGGTCTAACATACAGATTGCATGAGGTTGTCAACAATGTGTATGTCTGAACAGACAGGTGGGGTCTAACATACAGATTGCATGAGGTTGTCAACAACGTGTATGTCTGAACAGAGAGACGAGGTCTAACATACAGATTTCATGAGGTTGTCGACAATGTCTATGACTGAACAGAGATGGGATCTAACATACAGATTGCATGAGGTTTTCAACAATGTGTATGACTGAACAGAGAGGTGAGGTCTAACAATAAGCAGAACCTCTTCTCTTAATAAACAAAGAAACCAAGCATCTGTTTCAAGGTTGAAGAAAATACCATTGCCCAGGACGTTTTATTTCCAAGTTGCACCTATCTTAACCTATTCCTCTGAAGCATGGGGACTCTCTACTGTGGCTGAGATTCAAAAGTTACACACATTTGCATGTAAAAACTTTTTTATGTATTTCCTCACAATTCCCAAATTTAATGGTCTACTCAGAGACTGGTCGATATCCTCTATATATTTTACAATCTTTATTAAAGCTGTTAAATATTGGATACGTCTGATACAGTTGTGCTTTTCTACTTCTTGATTATGTAAACATATCTTTTTAATGTTTTATAACTTTTGCTGCAAGGGGGGGAAATAATTGGGCAATTTAGATGGAAAATAGACTATGTTCTAATGGTTATGTTTATGTATAGTTATTTCAGAAAATTGGTGATATAAAACATCTCGTAAGAGCTTAGAAACTTATATTAACTGATGTATACCTACACGAATGGGTAACCTATATAAATAGGAGTCATAGGTATGATTTTTTAAGATCCTTTAAGTCAACTAATCTTTTAGAAAATCATTTGGATTGGAATGTTCACAATTTCAGGAATGCTTTGACTAGATTTTGAATTGGGTATACTGATATCAATATTCATAAAAATAGATGTAGACCTGAATTGTTTTGGAAGATGAATTTCATTTCTTATTTCTATGCCTATTATATACTGACATTAGAAATAAATATCTGCCCCCAAAATATAGGAATATCCCGAGTTATTTAAAACAATAATCTTCTTAATTATAAAAGTACACAAACATAAATGGAATTTAGGTACATTTATCTGTTAAGATCTCAGAACTAGAGAGATTTTCAGAGATTGTTAGTATTGTTGTTTATTCATATTTCTAAAGAAAAATATTGTATTTTGGATGCCTGATAAGTCAGATCATAAGTATGCTCTATCAGGTTGGAAACTCTTAACACAAAAATAAATAATTTAATTTCGCTGGTCCGTGAGTTGGTTAATAACGAGAGCTGAACATAATATTTCACTGGTCCGTGAGTTGGTTAATTACAATAGCTGAACGTAATATTTCGCTAGTCCGTGACTTGCTTAATAACGATAGCTGAACGTAATATTTCGCTGGTCCGTGTGTTGGTTAATTACAATAGATGAACGTAATATTTCGCCGGTCAATGAGATGGTTAATAACAACAGCTGAACGTAATATTGTCCTGGTCCGTGAGTTGGTTCATAACGACAGCTGAACGTAATATTTCGCAGGTCAGGGAGTTGGATAATTACAATAGCTGAACGTAATTTTTCACTGGTCCGTGAGATGGTTAATAACGAGAGCTTAACGTAATATTTTGCTGCTCCGTGAGTTGGTTAATAACGAGAGCTGAACGTAATATTTCGCTTCTCCGTGAGTTGGTTAATTACAATAGCTGAACGTAATATTTCGCTGGTCCGTGAGTTGATTAATAACGAGAGCTGAACGTTATATTTCGCTGGTCCGTGTGTTGGTTAATTACAATACCTGAACGTAATATTTCGCCGGGCAATGAGTTGGTTAATTACAACAGCTGAACGTAATATTGTCCTGGTCCGTGAGTTGGTTAATAACGAGAGCTGAACATAATATTTCGCCGCTCAGGGAGTTGGATAATTACAATAGCTGAATGTAATATTACGCTGATCCGTGAGTAGATTAATTACAATAGCTGAACGAAATATTTCGCTGGTAGGTGAGTTGGTTAATTATAATATCTGAACGTAATATTTCGTTGGTCCGTGAGATGGTTAATAACGAGAGCTGAACATAATATTTCGCCGCTCAGGCAGTTGGGTAAGTACAATAGCTGAACGTAATATTTCGCATCTCCGTGAGTTGGTTAATTACAATAGCTCAACTTAATATTTCTCCGCTCACTGAGTTGATTAATTACAATAGCTGAACATAATATTTCGCCGTTCAGTGAGTTGGTTAATTAAAATAGCTGAACGTAATATTTCAATGGTGAGTGAGTTGGTTAATTACAATAGCTGAACGTAATATTTCGCTGGTCCGTTAGTTGGTTAATAACAAGAGCTGAACGTAATATTTCGCTGGACCGTGAATTCGTTAATAACGAGAGCTGAACGTAATATTTCGCTGCTCAGGCAGTTGGGTAAGTACAATAGCTGAACGTAATATTTCGCATCTCCGTGAGTTGGTTAATTACAATAGCTGAACTTAATATTTCTCAGCTCACTGAGTTGATTAATTACAATAGCTGAACGTAATATTTCGCCGTTCAGTGAGTTGGTTAATTAAAATAGCTGAACGTAATATTTCGCTGGTGCGTGAGTTGGTTAATTACAATAGCTGAACGTAATATTTCGCCGTTCAGTGAGTTGGTTCATTAAAATAGCTGAACGTAATATTTCGCTGGTGCGTGAGTTGGTTAATTACAATAGCTGAACGTAATATTTCCCTGGTCCGTGAGTTTATTAATAACAAGAGCTGAACGTAATATTTCTCTGGTCCGTGATTTGGTTAATAACGAGAACTGAACGTAATATTTCGTTTGTCTGTGAGTTGGTTAATTACAATAGCTGGACGTAATATTTCGCTGGTCCGTGTGTTGGTTAATAACGAGAGCTGAACGTAATATTTCTCCGCTCAGTTAGTTGGCTAATTACTATAGCTGAATGTAATATTTCAATGGACCGCTATTTCGTTAATAAAAAGAGTTGAACGTAATATTTCATTGTTCCGTAAGTTGGTTAATTACAATAGCTGTACGTAATATTTCGCTGGTCCGTGAGTTGGTTAATAACGAGAGCTGAACGTAATATTTCGCTGGCCTGTGAGTTGGTTAATAACGAGAGCTGAACATAATATTGTTCTGGTCCGTGAGTTGGTTAATTACAATAGCTGGACGTAATATTTCGCCGTTCATTGAGTTGGTTAATTACAATATCTGGACGTAATATTTTGCTTGTTCGTGAGTTGGTTAATAACGAGAGCTGAAGGTTATATTTCGCTGGTCCGTGAGTTGGTTAATAACCAGAGCTGAACGTAATATTTGGTTAATAACGAGAGCTGAACGTTATATTTTGCTGGTCCGTGAGTTGGTAAATAACGAGAGCTGAACGTAATATTTCGCTGGTCCCTGAGTTGGTTAATTACAATTGCTGAACGTAATAGTTCGCTTGTCCGTGAGTTAATTAATAACTAGAGCTGAACGTAATATTTCACTGGTCCGTCAGTTGGTTAATAAAAATACCTGAACGTAATATTTCACTTGTCCGTCAGTTGGTTAATAAAAATACCTGAACGTAATATTTCACTTGACCGTCAGTTGGTTAATAAAAATACCTGAACGTAATATTTCACTTGACCGTCAGTTGGTTAATAAAAAATTCCTGAACGTAATATTTCACTTGTCCGTCAGTTGGTTAATAAAAATACCTGAACGTAATATTTCACTTGTCCGTCAGTTGGTTAATAACGATAATTGAACGTAATTTTTTTCAGTAAACCTGGCTTACAATAAGAATGCTTATGCAAGTCTTGATTATGGTAGTTGGAGGGTGCATAGTGCAGTTGATGGTATCACCGTGGCTAATCGTTGGTATAAGTGCGTACAAATCATCCCAGACAGCCATAAAGTTACCTGGTGGGAGGTGGATTTAGATAGCCAATCATTCATATATCAAGTGAAAATCTTTTTCAGGACAGATTGTAAGTACTGGTATAGTTACATTTTGTCTTTAGTATCCACATATACATACACAGATAACCACTCATATATATGCGCGCATACAAGCACGTATACACACGCATATACACACACATACGCATATATGCACACATACGCATACACACACACACGCATATACACTCTCAATCCTTCTCAGTAAACCTATTTGCAGTTTGGGTTCATCAAAAGCCGTGGTATCTGTTGTTCTATCAGTGAGAAAGTGTGTATAAAAGACCAATTGCTGTTTATCGGAAAGTTTATGGTGGCAGTGCGTTTCCTCTAAAGAAATATGTGATACTGACCATATGATTGATGTTCAATAGCCGATGATAAAGTAAAAGTCAGTGTGCTCTAGTGGCGTCGTTAAACAAAATAAACTTTACATTTCATTCTCTATTAAAACACGCACATACGCGATCACACACACACACACACACACACCTCTACACACACACCTACACACACGCCACGCACACGCACGCACATACACACACACCTACACACACGCCACGCACACGCACGCACGCACGTACACACACACCTACACACGACACGCACATGCACGCACGCACATACACACACACCTACACACCAAAGCCACACGCACGCACATACACACACACCTACACGCACACATACACACACACTTACACAAACACGCCACGCACGCACATACACACACACACCTACACACACACACGCAACGCACATACACACACCTACACACACACCTACACACACGCACATACACACACACGCCTACACACACACACGCCACGCACATACACACACACACCTACACACACACACACCTACACACACACGTCACGCACATACACACACACCTACACACATACGCGGTCACACACACATACATACACACGCCACGCGCACGCACGCACACACACACCTACACACACACGCCACGCACACGCACACACACACACACATACACTCACACACACAAAGGCTAGTGCGTGCGCATTTCAACTCGCCACCTCCCACACTCGATTCTGACGCCTTTGGTTTCGTTTTATTATACACATTTGATTAGTTAATTTTTTAGTCTACCAGTAAAATTGTCTGAAATTTGTGTTTGCATGCAGATAAATTGAGGAGGAATGGTATACACGTGTATGTCTCTAACGTGGGCTATCAGAAAAACAAGGGACACCTGTGTGGTAAGGTAGTCGGCAGACGAGACGGATCAGATATACCAGATGTTTTCAGTATAAAGTGCGACTACACGGCTAGATTTGTCACCCTCTATCAGAACACCAATAACGGTGGTGGTAAAACAATGGACTTCTGTGAAGTGCAAGTATATGGTAAGCAGTTTTTGTCCCACACTATTCAAACTATATATAGAGTGGTATTACTCATAAATCAAGGTAAGATGTTTAGAGTGCTAACCTGAGTAAGCCAAAACACGCTTTTCGTGTGTGCACGTTCTTAGCTAATCCAGGGTTTGTGTACAAGAGAACGAAGGAGGGTGATCAGAGAAAACCTTAAGGGTTACTAAGGAGCCAGATCAGTGGATCATAAAAACCCGTAGATTTTATATGACCAACAAAGTTCAAGTAATTATTATGGAGCACAGTCATGATTCAAGGAAAATCCTTGGTTTCTCGTGACAGACTAAATTCAAGAATCACCAGATGCCCAAACAAGGAAGCAAGGAAAATTCTAGGTCAGTTGTATTCCCAACAAATTGTCCTGGCCACAACTCGCTGGTTGGAATCCAGACACTGTTGTGACGATGTAGCTGGAAATTGCACACCTTGTAAATCCCAAACCCCACTTGTGATTTCCTAGGAAATCCCAAACCCCCATGTCCATATAAAGGTTTAGGTTAGTGTTATATATGGGCATGGAATTTTGCTATTTCCTAGGAAATCCCCACCGCCATCCCCCCTTCCTCCATGCCTATATAAAAGTTAGGGTTATATATGCGGATGGGATTTTGCGATTTCCTTGGAACTCTCAAAAGGGGGTGGGGGATTTGCAGGGGGTTGCAATTAACTGCTACAACGACAGGATAGTATTTACCACGGCTTTTTAATATGTTCATTCCCACAGACAGGATAGTACTTACCACGTTTTTTTTTAATATGTGCTTTCCCACAGACAGGATATTACTTACCACGTTGTTTTTTAATATGTGGTTTCCCACAGACAGGATAGTACTTACCAAGGCTTTTGATAAGCCAGTTGTGCTTGGATTGCGATTTGATCCCAGTTCCTACCAGCCGTGAGTCCGACAGTTTACCCACTTAATCATTCACTACTGATGTGATGTTGTTAAACATTCACTAGTGTTGTGATGTTGTTAAACATTCACTAGTGTTGTGATGTTGTTAAACATTCACTAGTGTTGTGATGTTGTTAAACATTCACTAGTGTTGTGATGTTGTTAAACATTCACTAGTGTTGTGATGTTGTTAAACATTCACTAGTGTTGTGATGTTGTTAAACATTCA
>JAULBS010026939.1:0-10466 GCA_032355785.1 Symmetromphalus regularis
GAACCTGAGTTGTGTGCCCAAGACAGCGTGCTTGAACCTTAATTGGATATAAGCACGAAAATAAATACAACCAACCAGCCAACCAATTATGTATATTTACTGCCCTGGTAGTCCAGTGGTTAAGCTGTCAGCCTCACGGCTGGTAAGTACTGTGATCAACTCTCAGTAGAGACATGGGATTTTTTAAATCTCGATACCGGCTTCAATCAAGAGTGAATTCTCCCCAATTCTTAGTGGATAGGTATATACAGCTGATTTGTCAAAAGCCGTGATATGTACTATTATATCTGTAAGAAAGCGTATATAAACGATCTCATACAGTTAATCGGAAAGAATAGCCTATGTGGCGGCAGTGGCTTTCCTCTAAAGAAATATGTCAGAATGACCATATGTTTGACGTTCCAATAGCCGATTATTAGATAAAAATCAATATGCTCTAGAGGCGTCGTTAAATAAAACAAACTTTAATATGATCCTTAATTATATCTGGTAGCCGCTGAAAAAAAAGTTTGTTTTATTTAACGACGCCTCTAGAGCACATTGATTTTTATCTTATCATCGCCTATTGGACATCAATCATATGGTCGTTCTGACATATGTATTTTAGAGGAAACCCGCTGCTGCCACATTGACTACTCCTTCCGATAAGCAGCAAGGGGTCTTTTATAAGCACCTTCCCACAGACAGGACAACACATACCATGGCCTTTGATGAACCAGTTATGGAGCATTGGTTGGAACGGAAAATAGCCCATAATGCAAATGGGTCCACTGAGAAAGATCGATCCGATGACCGACCGGTTCACAGGCAGACACGTTACCGCTTGAGCTCCCTGGTAACCGCTGAATAAGCAAAATGTATGGGGTGTTGTTAAAGGACCAATTCTGTCCTTTCCTTTGTATATATTTCAAAATTCGAACCTATGACCTATCACAGATCAGTGAGACGTTTTGACAGTGAATAACATCACGTTCTAACTGTGCTAAGAATATCTGAGAGAAACTCTTCTGGGACTGGTGCTGTTTGGTGTGTTATGTATGCAGCAGAGACAGTGATGTTTCTTCTTTAGACGTAGAGAGTCCGTCTGAAGTGCCAGACGCCGAACAATTGATGCCGCTTGCACTCTTCCATCCCAAACAGTGCACCACGAAAGGACAAGTCTGTGACATATCGTGTCATGTCTGTGAAGAAAGTAAAGTTTGAAGAAAGTAAAGCAAACACAAAAGTGCTTGCTATTTCATTAAACCATATCTATGCATATGATAGAAAAAGAAGAGTTAAGTTTGTTTATTTAACGCCTTTTCTAGACCACATTGATTTTTTATCTTATCATCGGCTATTGGATGCCAATCATATGATCATTCTGACATGTATTTAGAGAAAACCCCGCTGCCGCCACATATGCTTCTCTTTCCGATAAGCAGCAAGGGATCTTTTATAGGAACCGTCCCACAGACAAGACAGCACACACCACGGCCTTTGACGAACCATTTGTTGGAAAGGAAAATAGCCCAAACTGCAAATGGGTCCACTGAGAAGAATCGACCCGACAACCGATCCTTTCACATGCTGACATGCTACCATTTGTATTCTCTTTCTCAACAGACATGACAGCACATACCACTGCTTGGAACTGAAAATAGCCCTAACTGCAAATGGGTTTACTGAGAAGGTTCGATCAGATGACCGACAGCTTAATACTTGCAAAAGAAGCACTGGTGCTAAGTGTTTCTACAAATATCTTCAGAAGACAGTGTGCCAGATATCTTGTTTGATACCTATATGTAAAATTTACTGATTAACCAATGTTCTGTGATGTTAATAATTTAAGCATTTCAGCAGAGTATGGTACGTGTTGTCGAATTTGTGGAGGAAGATCATAATATTTATACAAATAAGCCATGATGCTAAAAGTGTTTTCACAAACCTTCAAGTGACGCCAATTTGTTTTACACTACCATGTGCATACACGGTAAGATCGTAGATGGTTTTTTTTCTTCTTCTTCTTCTTTTAAAAGTTATCGACACCACTAGAGCACATTGACATATTAATCATGGCTATTGGATGTCAAACATTTGGTTATGTTGACACATAGTCAGGTGTGAGCCAGCCTCCAATGGGTTTTGAGCTACTGTCATTAGCTTGAGAGTCTGACATTCTACAGCTGGATCACCGAGCTACATGATAAAATCGTAGGAGACAAAACCTTTAAAATGAGAAACAGTATTCTACATCTGAAATTTATTTGGTTATCTCCATTCTTGCAAAATTTGGACTTAGAATAGGTTTTGAAAATATTTTTCTGTTGAAAACATAGCATGGCGGAAGTGTATTTTATCAGAATACTATATGTCATAAATAATTATCTTTTTAGTAAAAGTTAGCTTAGGACCAGTACCGTATTAACACATGGTCGGGCCTCTAGGCTTTGAGGTACCTCGGGTCCCTAGGCTTTGAGGTACCTCGGGTCCCTATCTGCTAACAGTATCTGTGTAAAACAAATTAACAGCTGCCTAGTATCAACTGGGTCCCTAGTACCTTCGGGGACCCTAAGCTTCAGCCTAGTCAGCCTTATGGATAACACGGCAACAATTTTACATGTACTTTATGCTTATTGAATTAAATAAGGAAATATAAAAAATTGCCGTTTTTTCTTATGTTCAAGCACTCAAGGGGTTAATTAACCATGTTTTGCAGAATTTCATTAACTACAACCTCAGTTCTCAAAAACTAGACATCCATACAGTTCAAATAAGTGTAGTTTCAGTTTGTTATACCACCGGTAGGGGTGGACTTCTTTTTTTCGGTCTCTGCCACTACACTATTAGGACACACAACGCCACTGAATTAGAGAAATAGTGGAGATCCGTTAATGGACATAATGACCTCATCCTACAGGAAGCCGACACGTCAATACCCCTTCAATGTAGCCGCAGTTAAAGAACAACACGGAACTTCTTAGCGAGTTGATACTGAAACCGATACGTTACTGATAGAGTGTACATTTAGTAATCAAGTAACACGAGGATGTGATTTTCTACAGGATCCACGTGCAGGCAGGAATATGGATTTTTTTCTCTTGTCATTGTATTAAGAAAAAATAATTGAGAGATAATGATATTGTACAAATGCATTTTGTTGTAATGGGATACAATGGGCATTCCATTTAGTCGCTTCTAGCACAAAACAGCTTCGCGATGATGCATGGTACTTTGACTGACCTCGCAAACGAGATGGAAGAATGTGTAGCAGAACGTGGTGTCTTAACACCGGAAAGAGGTGAACACATATAAGAACGAAAATCAGTAGAAACAAACAATGCTAATTTTGTAAGTGATGTTTACCCAGTGGTTGAATAATATCTGTTACATATGTGAGAGTGGGGTGGGGAATGTTAACAGAAGTAGGTTGTTTTTTGTATTATTATTATTATTAGTAGTAGTAGTAGTAGTAGTAGTAGTAATAGTAGTAGTAATAGTAGTAGTAGTAGTAGGAGTAGTAATAGTAGTAGTAATGGTAGTAGTAGTAGTAGTAGTAGTAGTAGTAGTAGTAGTAGTAGCAGTAGTAGTAGTAGTGGTAGTAGTAGTAGTAGTAGTAGTGGTGGTGGTATTCCCATGACGTCTTTGATAAATATTGTACAAAATGAGATAAACATGATATTGGTTTCATTTCTATCAATTTCTAAAACAAACAATATTGATAATCACAGTAATAGAGATGAACAGTATAACTGATTTATAAATTTAATATTTCAATTATCTAATTTACATATTCATCAGTAATTGTTCGTTATATAAATCTAACGTTCTCACTAATGCTGTTTGAAGTTTACTATTATAGAAAAGATATTTGAACGTGTGATCATCATAGTGTTTGTTACATACAGGATATTCCTCTTTCTTACCAGTGGATTGGTTGGTTGTACTTACTTTCGTGCTTATAACCAATTAAGGTTCAAACATCCTGTCCTTGGTACACAGCTCAGCTTCCTGTGCTGTCTGTCCAGGACAGAGGTTAGTGTTAGTAGGAGAGGTGAAACCCGCTGCCGCCACACTAATGCGGCTACTCATATCATTAAGCAGCAAGGGATCTTTTATATGCACTATTCCACAGACAGGATAGCGTATACAACGGACTTTGATAAAACAGTTGTGGACCACTGGTCGGTGTAAGTGGTATGCACATATCCCTGAGCCTTGTGAAGCATTCACTCTGGGTTGGAGCCGATACTAAGATAAAAAAAAAGTCCATACCTTGACTGAGATTTGATCCCAGTACTTACCAGCGACGAGTCCGATAGCTTAATCACTGCAATACCGGTGCCATTTTTATTACCAGTAACATCGTAATCAACAAGCAGTCGTGAACAATGTGCTGGAGTAAAAAAATAATTCATTAAGCGGAATCGATACGGTGATACATTTAATCTCAACCGGAAGATTTAAAGTCTGATTGTTACGAAATATGCTGGAACGTTGATCTTCCAAAGAACACATAAAATGCTATCATGTGAATGTTAAAATACTTAAAAGAACAATACGTGGCCTGAAATATTCAAAAAAGAAAGCAAGAATGAAATAAATCTGACTAAAACACACTGGTAACTATGGTACCCACTGTGTTCTGTTGAAATCTGATTCCGATCTTTGCACCAACAGAATTCTCTCGTACAGACTTTTTAAAAATATTTTATTTCTACACAAATCATTAAGACGCGTGTGTGACAACATTCCGAATCAGAAAGAAGACTTTAAAGTAGGGTCATGTAGAATAGGATTTTTAAAACTGTTTTATTATATTTTTAAACATATAAAGATGTATATATTATTATTTTAAAGATTTCACACAGACACAGACACAGACACACACACACACACACTCACACACACACACCAAGACTAGTCTGCTCTCAGAAGTCAGCACAAATTGTATGAAGATTTCACAAAACGCGTGTACACATACATACACACAAATACACACCACACGCACATACACACAGATAGACACACCCCACACACACATACACCCACCACCCACACCCACCCACACCCACCTATACCCTCAAACACACACACAGTACTCCACACACACATACACACACACACACACACCAAGACTAGTCTGCTCTCAGAAATCAGCACAAATTGTATGAAGATTTCATAAAACGCGTGTACACACACATACACACAAATGCACACCACACGCACATACACACAGATAGACACCCCACACACACACATACGCACACCATCCACACACACCCACACACACCCACACCATCAAACACACACACAGTACTCCACACACAACACATACACACACACTACACACTACAGACACACAAACACACATATATATCCACACAAACACATATCTATCCACACACACACACACACATACACACACACTGGATTTGTATTGTTGGGATTAGGAAAAGAACAACTGATTATAACATCACGTTTCAGTTAGTGAGTGAGGGTCAGACAGCTGACACGTGAGTGCCACCCAGATCATATAAAAGTATTAAATTAATGCATGACATAACGACTGTGCTTAGAGATAACAGGAGAAGATATTTCCTAATTGAATTAATTCTTCTTTTTCTTTTCTTCTTTTGCTTCCCTCCCTTCTTCATCACCCTCATCATTAGCATCAACATCACCACCATCATCTTCTTCCGTTTCTTCTATTTCTTCTTGAAGTTATTATCCCAATCATTGCTATCATCATCAACATCACACTACCACCATCATCTTCATCATCTTTCCGAGACAGATCTGTGTGTGTGTTGACAAGTCGTTCTCAGTGGGAATACATATTATTTAAAGACAGTTCCATACTGTTGCCCTTGTTTGTTCGTATAACGACCTCCCCAAAGCACAAAAATAATAAACATTGGCTGTTAGGAGTCATACTCTGGTTACATATGTTGTTTTTTTAAATCAGTGTACAAAGCTAATTTACAATACTATAAACTATACACATTATATATAATAATAAATAATATAATAAATATAACTATGATTCTAAAATCAGATTCAATATAATAAATGAACTGGGGGTCATAGTATGGTTAAATTAAACATATTTTAATATAAATCAAAGTACAAA
Organism: Symmetromphalus regularis; assembly: GCA_032355785.1. Lineage (NCBI taxonomy): Eukaryota > Metazoa > Mollusca > Gastropoda > Neomphalida > Neomphalidae > Symmetromphalus > Symmetromphalus regularis. The sequence goes on from JAULBS010026939.1 coordinate 6,113, forward strand.
GGTGATCTACAATAAGATAAACAATACACAACAAATATAATAAACAATATAATAAATATAACTATGATTAAAAAATGAATTCAATATAACAATGGACGGAAAATAAATTTATTATAAAAACGTATTGCTTTAAACAAAATTAATAATGTGTTGTGGATACAATCGAAATGATTCCACCACACCTTCATTGCCAAATACATTGTCTTTAAAGGGCTATAGGTATGTTGGCTGGTTGTATTTATGTTCGTGCTTATATCCAGTTAAGGTTCAAGCACGCTGCTCTGGGCATACAAATCAGCTTCCTGTGCTGTCTGTCCAGGACAGAGTTTAGGGTTATTAGGAGAGACGAATCCAACTGCGACTACTCTTAACGATAAGCAGCAAGGGATCTTTTTTTATGCACTATCCCGCAGACAGAATTGCACATACCATGGCCTTTGTTAAACCAGTTGTGGACCACTGGTCGGTGTAAGTGGTATTCACCTGCCAACTGAGCCTTGCGGAGAACACACTCTGGGTTAGAGCCAATACTGAGTGTTGAGATGAGGAATGATGTGGAGGATCTGAGGTAATGTTACCGAGGCATGTTTATAACGATTGCCCTTTAAGACTAGCACCAGCAGGCTCTCGAGACCATAAAGACCATCTGGATCCATACGTGATTTGTCAAATAGTATAATTGTATTCATCACTAGCTCAAACGGTAGCGTGTCTGCCTGTGAACCGGTCGCTCGTCGGATCGATCCTTCTCAGTGGACCCATTTGCAGTTTGGGCTATTTTCTGTTCCAACCAGTGGTCCACAACTGGTTTATCAAAGGCCGTGGTATGTGCTGTCCTGTCTGTGGGACGGTGCATATAAAAGATCCCTTGCTGCTTATCGGAAGGAGTAGCCTATGTGGCGGCAGCGGGTTTCTTCTAAAGACAAATGTCAGATGATAAAATAAAAATCAATGTGCTCTAGAGGTGTTGTTAAATAAAACAAACTTTTTGTATACATGATATCTAAGATAACGTCCTATCACATTTCCTGGAAAGTCGTAATTATGACAAATTATATTTTGTCGCTGTATATGTAGCTAATGAAGTTTGAAGTTTTTCTTGCATTGCAATCTGAGAAATGTCAGATAAACTATGTACGACAGTAACAATTATAGTGTGACACTGGTCATCTACATTAATCTGCGGCTGTCGGTGTTAGCGGTGTATGTATAATTATTGAGACGTGCACGGATAGATATCTTACTCAAGGAAAGGATGAGATGGCATCACATTCTCGCTAAATGGTATTTGTAATGCGTCATGTTGAAGTAATGTATAATTAATTTAACACTGCACGAAGTAAATCAATATTACTGAGATCAGTCAGTCAAATATGCTATAATATGAATTTAAACAGTTTGTCTGTCTGTCTGTCTGTGTGTGTGTGGGGGAGAGAGAGTGTGTATATGTGTTTGTGTGTGTGTTTGTGTGTGTGTGAGTGTGTATGAGAGTGTGAGTGTGTGTATGTATGTGTGTGTTGGTATGTGTGTGTGTATATGTATGTGTGTATATGTGTGTGTATGTGTGTGTGTATATGTCTGTGTGGTGGTGTGTTTGTGTGTGTCTATGTGATTATGATTGTGTGTGTCTGTGTGCTTGTGTGTATGAGGTGTGTGTGTCTGTGTATTGGCGTGTGTGTTTTTATGTGATTATGTGTGTGTGTGTCTGTATGTGTCTGTGTTTGTGTGTTTCTGTGTCTGTACGTGTGTGTATGTGTGTGTGTATGTGTGTGTGTATGTATGTATGTATGTATCTATGTATGTATGTGATTTCACAACGTTCATATAAATATTAAATGCTTTTCATTTATATATTTTTTTGGTATTCTATCATTTCGCAATAATATTAATAATTAATTTAGGAATATTTCGTATTAAGAAATTATGAAATAGTGTGAAATAAAGCCAACAATTTAACGGCGACTTGTCATTGATCCTAGTAATTAGTGTATAAATAAATAAATGAAACAAATACCCAAATGGGCAAATGAAACAACGAAGTTCTCCGGATATCGAATGCGGGAAGAAATTCCATTTCCAGAGACCACCCATACAGTTTGTTTGTAATATTGCTGAACCTGATGCGTCTACATGGTACCATCGTACCAAATGCGTTATCTCCAAGTCGCAGTTCAAATCTATACGGAGCAAATGCAACTGCAGCTGTGATTGGTAGTAATAGGTGATTAGTTGTAAAAATAACTATACGGAGAAAATGTGACTGTAACTGCGATTGGTAGTATTATGTGATTATTTGTGAAACTATCTATACGGAGCAAATGCCTTTGCGACTGCGATTGGTAGTATTAGGTAAAATAAAGCAACTTCTATTCTCTGCGAAATATATTAATAGGGGTGGGTGTTATAAATAATATTTAAATTTATTTGGCACGTGACACCCTGTTTTCTTGAAATAATATTAAATACAGGTACCTGTCTATAAGATTACATTCTCTGCAGATTGATAAGCTGCATATATAAGTCGATTTAAAAAAAGTTTAACCTTGTCTGCTATGGGAATTGATTTGGTATATTATAACAAACACATGGCAAGTATACTAAGTGAAACATGCAATTGATGTTTTGTTGGTAAATATTTCAATTCTAATGCTTTATAAAGCATACTGTGACACACGTGCTTACCCTTGACCCAAATATTCTTTACACGCGCGAAAACGTTATATTACCAAAACTGCACTTCCGTTTATTTTTTACGTCAGTATAGATTATGTAACAATCAATAAAAACGAAAAAAAAATAAAAAAATTCTTCAAACATACGGTGTGTGCAACTCATGGTCTACAGAAGAAACCCGATAACGCCACATAAGCTAGTTTCCTATTAGCAGCAAGAGATCGTTTATAAACCCATTACCAAACAAAACAGAATATACCACGGCCTTTGCTAAACAGTTGGGGATCACCGGCTGGAACAAGAAATTGCCTAAATATATCTTCTATGACCCATCGCACCTCAGGTGGGTGCTCTATCTCTCGATATACGTCTAGTCTTGACAACTACAACTAAAACCATAACGCATGGTTGCTATTGACAACCACAACCCATAGTTCCTGTTGATGGTTGTGAGATATCATCAAATCTTTATGAAGTTATTCAAATATCTGCACTTGTAACATACAGAAGAAAAATAAAATAATAAAAAATACATTTTTTTTCCTTCTGATATTGAAGACGTTTGCCTCTAGGATATACTGCTTGCACCAATAATAGAATGATCATCATCCAGTTCCTCATTCCAGATTATGTCAACAGTTTTCAAATCTGATTAACTGCCACCGGTAAAACGGGACATGTTCATTTTGAAATGTCGAACATAAGTGAGTGGAGTTTTCTTTTGGATGTGCATAAACTCCCATTGAACTCTGTTATGTGTAACGATACCTGAGACATTGGATAATCAGCGGCTAGTACGTGTTAAGCTCCCGGTATTTGTAACACATGGTGGACAGAAGAAATCCGCTACCGTCACAAACACTACTATTTGTGATTAGCAGTAAGATATTTTATATATGCACCTAACTACAGATAAGTCGGCATACACCATGGTCTAGTGAGCCTCTGTGGTCCAGTGGTAGAGCGCCGGACGCTCAAACTGAAGACAAAGGTTCAAAACCCATTGAAGGCTGGCTCAGACTTGACTACGAATGAAAATTACCAAATGTTTTACATCCAATAGCCGATGATTAATAAATCAATGTGCTCTAATGATGTTGTTAAACAAAATCAAAACACCATGGTCTTTGTCACATCAGTTGTGGACCAGTAGCTGTAACGAAAAATAACCCAATGAGTGCTTTGAAGACAGAGGATCGATCCGACAATCAACACTTGTTTTTTCTTCTTCTGTTTTCTGTTAAAATGTAATAGCTTTGCTGTTTAGATTTCATAATTCAGTGAACATAACGCATTTAAAGTCCTGTGTGTATATAACCAGTAGTCTAGAGTGTGCTGTTAATGGCTGGTTTCACATAACATTACGACTCTGCTTTTATTTCAGCTTCACTCGGTTTTAATCAATTTTAGATCACTACAACAATTTTGCCTTTTATATTAAAATTATAAACCAAAATCACCCATCTTACCTTCCTGATCGACTTTTTCATCCATACATTTAAATTGGGAGCGACGCAGCTCAGACGTATGTGGGTGATATTTGGATCGACTCACTTCGTTAGATCCCTGTGAGCTATTTCTCGTTCTAGACAATGACTCACAAATCTTAACACACACACACACACACACACACACACACACACACACACACACACACACACACACACACACACACACACAC
>JAULBS010026950.1:0-10465 GCA_032355785.1 Symmetromphalus regularis
AATAAACAACTTGTAGGTAGGTAATACTTGAAAAAAAGGTTGCTCCACCAACTTTTCCGTTGGTCCACCAACTTTTCAAAATTCAGAGCCCTGGTGACCACCTCAGTTCTCAATGAATTTCCAACACTGGTTCTGCCTGACATATGATTCATCTCTACTAAAAACCTGGCTGATAAAATATTCTTTATGTTCAGCTCATTTATGAACATGTATACGAATTGCTTTCCGAAGCCCATTTAAATGTACATACAGTAACAATAATAACATGTACATGTATAGAATTAACAACATAATGGCAGTTTATTTTTAAATTTGCATATTATAAGAAATTCGGTAAAGAGCAGGATGTAGCTTAAATGATAGCATATCCACCTATGAAGCAGTTGGTCGTTGGATCAATCCTTCTCAATGGACCTATTTGCAGTTTGGGTTATTTTCCATTCCAACCAGTGGTCAAGAGCTGGTTCATCAAAGGCCGTGGTATGTGTTGTCCTGTCTGTAGGACTATGTATATAAAAGACCCCTTGCATCTTATCGGAAAGAGTAGCTTATGTGGTCAGAATTACCATGTGGATATGATTGACGTCCAATAGCCTATGATAATATAGAAGTCAATACATGTGCTCTAGAGGCATCATTAAATAAAACAAACTTTACTTTTAAGAAATTTAGTAAGGGCATTTCCATTTGAAATTACACCGAGGAGAAAGGGAACCGAAAGCACATGTATGTATTTTTTTTACGTTGGTTCTTGCTAAAAACATGGTCATTTTATGTTGGTGGTGGGTTGGTGAAATAAATCGGTTACCTCATGTGGTGTAGGGTTTGCGACAACAAGCAATAAATAGTATCAAATCCGTGTGATTTATCATATTTTTCTTCTTTTACAAATGCATTTTGAAGCTAAGCAATGATTTTTATTGTTGATAACACTTACAAAAGACCCTTTCGAATTATTTTGAAATGACGTCAGTTCAAACCATAAAGGAAAACAATGTGTGCATGACCTCATATCAATTTTGAAAGGCGTGACGAGGCCACCACATGGTGTCAGTGAGGGAATGGGTCTTTGTGAGTGACATAATTTTTGACAGATCATATTTTGTTAATACTGACCATGAGAAATCTATAACAGCAATAAATCAGTAGTTTTAAAATATTAACCTTTGTCAGGGGGGATGGGGGGTCATGAGTATTGTTTATAAAAATAGGTGGTGCGTGAAATTTTATTATTTTTATAAATATAGGTGGTACCCTAAAAATTAACAGGTGTTCTGCATTTACATGTAGCTTAACGTTTTTTTGGAAGTGGAATTCCTTTTTGAATTTCAGGTGTAGAAATGTGTAAATAATCTTTTTCACAATAGGGGATTAACAGCCTGTAAATGTTATCAGTCCTCTCAAAAAAAGAATGTTTGCTCCATTATAGGATGGAACCATGTAACTAAAAGATATGACCTATTTTGAGAAGCCAGACATTTGCTAGAAACATCTTTGTTTTTGTTTTGCTTATGAAACCATTAGATCACACTAATTTATTAACCTTCAGACTACTGAATTCTTTTAAAAGTTATTTCTCCTCCAAAATAGGATTTAAAAAAAAATCTATTTGAGAAGTATCTCATTTTGATCAAATATTTTGACTTTAAAACATTACAAATCGATAAAATAACATGAAGGTGGGAACAAATTAATATTATTTTTGGTTTTGAAAGTCATTTTTTTTTGTAGGTACAAATTTGCTATCCAGAAATGTGTGAAAAAAACACTTAACAAAACTCCCATAAACCATGCTTGGTCATTTGTATTTGTGGTCAGATCGCACACATTCCACACCATATTCTTGCCATCAAACTTGGTGTCATTCAAAATTTTTATTTGAAAATTCTCTATTCACTCCCGATATAGAGAATGAAAATCCTCACCTTTGCTAAACCCTAAAATAATATTAATTCTCAATTAGCTCTTCAAAATCTGTATAGTGCCATGCCACCATTGCTCGTTACATTACGAAAATCTCCATGAAAAAGACCCGTGTTTATACAGAAAATTTCGATCGATACAGGAATTTTAACGCTTCAAAAACCCGTCATTTGCAATTGGGAACATTCTATGTTTATAGGTATTGCGTCATTTCCTACCATAATGCATTTAAGCAACAGGAAATACTAATTTTAAAGGGCCAGTTTGATTGTTGAGAAATGTCGCCTTTTGTATTCCAGCGTTTGCATGATATTGTCGAGGAACGTCGCCTGCAGTGTCCATAATGTTAATCATAGGCTACTGCATGTGAAACATTTGGAAATTTTGACGCGTCAAGTATAAGTAAGGCTCCATAAGATTTTGAACCCTGGTCTGGTCTTCAGTTTGGGAGTCTGATGTCCTATCACTGAGGCCTACTGTTCAAGTATCATGAATAGTGCTGGTATAGAGTATCTTTTGTCAGTAATCAATGGAAGCTGCAATGGGTTTTGATGAATAAAATACTTACTGTCCCAGGGGACTAGTATCATTTCAGTTTTACTCATCCCCAGCAGTTTATACTGTTCTAGAATGAGGGGGCAAGTATTAATTTCTATCCATGAACTGATGGTAGATGCAAAACATGAGAACCATATTGTGTGTGTACATGAGTAAGTGAAAGGAAATACTGAAAATAACATTTTGGTAATGTTTTGGTGAAAAACATGAACTGTGTTACTGACAGATAGATACATTTGCCATTTATTTAATTACTACACCCCCCCCCCTCCTCACCCCTACCTCAGAACAAAATTTATATGAAAACAAAAGGACAGTAATAATACATGTAGTATTTATTTATTCATCCATCCATCCATCCATCCATCCATCCATCCATCCATCCATCACTGATTACATTTTCTTAGCCTTTCATTTTACATATACTTATAAAACAGGCCCGTACTAATTAATTTGAAATACATGTCGTTATAGACTCACTTTAATCACTTGATAAATTGCCTTTTAAGTAGAACTTGTAACTCATATATCAGTGTGCATACATGTATGTAACTTCCTGCATATCCATCAAAATACTGTCTGTAGGCTATTGGAAGAGAACGTAACTTTATTACACTGAGAGGAATAAATAATGTATGTAATAACTACGTAACAGCATCAAGACGACAGTAGTAATAAATAAAATAATAATTTTGTACATAATACTCATAATAGAATTGTTGGAGGAACAGAATAGTTAGTTGATGATTGTTATAAATTTACACTATAATTTTCTGAATTCCCATATTTTTACATTTAAAAAGCTGTTTAAATTTGTATGCATCTGGTCTGGTAATATAATATTTGTGAATATCATCTGTATATTTAGTACTTATAAATTCATATATATAATCTTCCTTTTTAAAATGCTATATATTATATTATTTATAGATTACAAGAATGTAATGACTGTTTACTATAACTATATGTAATGTGATGAATTGAGGGCAATGACACTACCATGATTCATGTCTGGGGCAATAAACAACATTTATTATTATTATTTTAAAAAAATCATATAAATAATGAAATTCAGCAACATTTTCTGTTTTCCTTTAAAATATTTTCCCATTTTCCTGTTCCAATAGGAAAATAATGATTAATGATACAAAATCTAATCGATATATATTGCTCATATTTGTATCAATAATGTTAGAATAGTTCTATAATACAGGGGACAATATTTCGAAATCTGAGGTAACTGGAAGTCGGTTCACATGGTTTTTACCTAGGTAACCCATAGTTTGGTTATGTGAATTATATTTGTGTAACCCATGGGTTACCTGATCAGTTACTTCAAAGTTACGTTGAAATTATGTTTTAAATACATACATTTTATCTCAAACAAAGTTAAAACAAAATAAAACAATTTATAAAACAGTTTTTTTTTAATGTTTGCTAAAGTTAGCTATGGTTTTGTTTTTTAATTTAATTAACACTTCCAGATTAATTTTCGTGATGTCCAAGCTACTTTCACTTTATCTACAGTGATGTTCCAAATATTTGTTTTTTTAAAGCTCATTCTGCAATGTGGGTATTTAAAACTTTTGTAAGACCTGTTTACGTTAAAACTGTTTTCGGCATTTGTAAAATTATAGGCAATCGAATATTATGTCAGCATAATTATATTCCTAAGGATTAAATAGCAGCAGATAATTTAGCTGTCCCTAGCGTCCATGGACATTTCACAAACAATGTTACCTCGATTCTATACTGAGCATTTTTAGTTTAGATTTGTCGCAAGTTACAACTGTTGCACTATAATGTTGTCTACTGGTTTGCTGTGCATCAAGTATCTAAAAATCAGTCTAAAACATTTGTCGGAATACTTGTACGTCTGCGTGAATAAACTTCCTGTAATTGTGAAGTTTGCAAGTTTTAATTTCTGAATGTCTACAAGTCACGACCTAACCGACACACAAACAGAATGGCGGTTCTTGTGAAATATTGTGTCCAGTAATATAAACATAAGAAGTTAAACCCTTTTTTCGGATTGTTTCTGTTCCTTAGAACCAAAACTGCAGAGTCAGCTGAAGAGTTGTATCATTTTCAAATCACATTTTGTCCGTTGTTATTATGCAGTCGTAGAGATGAGCAGCTAGTCATGAACATTGTCTGGTATTTTAAAAAATCCAACTGTCAGTTTTCCATCATTTTACCTGACTCTCATTTTCTAACTTTTTGTGGAAATCAACACATGTATGTAAAGTTGATGTGTTGCTTACATGTATCTGTATTGAAGAAACTGGGCTAAATTAAATGGTAAAAAGCATAAAGTTTTGAGTCTGTGCCTAATGCAGGGGTGTTGGAACAAGGGGGTGGGGTGGTAGTGAGACTGGGGGACTGAAGCACCCAATAATTCCCATAAATTTGTTCCTTATTCATCATTGAATTATTCATGAGCAAATTCATATATTCTGAAATGGGAGCAGACCCCCCCACCAATATGAATTTCGTTCCAATGCCTTTGTAATGGGAATGCCACCATGGTTAAGCTGTTGGACTCCCAGCTGTTACTTACTGGGATCAAATCTCAATCAAAGCATGGATTTTTAATCTTACCTTGGCTACATATGTACAACCTGACACACAGTATATATAGATATATAGATACTCGATATAAAACTGTAACCTCAAGGCTGCGGAATTGCACTCGCCTGCTCACCTGAAACTATGTAAAAACCAGTCGTATTGGGCAAATCAACATCAAAACGACTCATGATTTTTGAGTTCTGTGGTTTTGACTTCCAAATTCATAAAACATTTCGTATACTACACAGTGCCATCTGATCTGTAATGCAAAGTTGTCGCCATTTTAACTTTGCTAACACTGCGAAAACGAGGCCATGTTAGGAAATTCCCACTTTTTCTATGTCTATTTATAGCATATTCTCAGGCACCACTTCTTGGCATATTTTTCTATGCACATGTCATTATTAAACGTGAACATTGCGTGATAATTTGCAGTTTCAAACAGAACATTTATTGTTTCCTAATTACAGTTATTGTTATTTTCTCCCTTTTTGTTTTACTTGCAAAGTAAAACAGTGGTGACGATTAGTTTGTTTTATATTTGACAAATGAAAGTGGCCATAAGATTTTAATAAAATCTCGGGCTTTTAATAATAACGGCTGCCTAGTGGATTTTTTTATTGACTTGCCTGGCTGGTTATTAATAAAAATTCTAATTCCACAGGCTTGTAACTGCCGACAGCTGTTGAATATAGTTATATTGTTTTTTTAAATAACCAAATTATTATATGAATTAACTCCCAATACAAGCCTGGAAATAAGTGCTCGGACACGGACATTGTCTGGTACAAAATTGTAATTTGTCAAGCTTTGACAGTCACAAATTTAATATTAGCGGTCATTCTGTCCGACACAAAAATCGGTTCCATGCTGCACATTTAAAATGTGCATATTTTGTGGAATGTCAAGATCATACACATGCTTACATTATTATATGCCTAGTGGTAACTGAACAGTCGCCACTGCATTTACCGGGTAAATCTATTAATAGACCCGATCAAGCCCGATGACTTAGACTCCCAGAATACGTAATTGGCCGATGTATTCCGAATGACCAGCAACATTAGCTTGAAGTCCCTAAAACTTCTGATGATGTTTTGTTAAACGTCCACCTGTCCCTTCCCCCATCATTGTCATTAAATGATATCGGTTGATAATATAGAATTAGCGGATTAAATGGGATTTGGATATGCTGCTAAAATATGTGACGTCAGGCCTGTTAACAAAATCACATCCTTTCTCAATAAAACCGTAGCCTCCCAGTACTTGTAGTTCTGTTGATACCTCATATCAGAGAATACATTACACTTCCCAATGTAAGTATTCTAACTAGATTGGTACTTGTAATTCTCAAATGTTAGAACAGAACGTTCCCTTACCAATACTATATTCAGTATAATAGATGTAGACTTGTTTTTACTCCCTTATCTTTAATGTATTCACATTACTTACATGTAGGTTTACGTGCCAATATTCATTATCTGATTGCTGACATGAATGTTATTAATTTCCTTAACACGGCATCATGGTATTCTATGTTTTATTTATTGCAATATTTTAAATTTATATTTGGTTAAATCATTTTTATCGACATGTCTTTGTACATTGATTTGAGCAGGATGTAGCTCAAATGGTAGAGTGTCCACCTGTGAAGCTGTCTGTCGTCAGATCGATCCTTCTCAGTGGATAAGTTTGCAGTTTGGGCTATTTTCCATTCCAACCAGTGGTCCACAACTGGTTCAAAGGCCATGGCATGTGCTGTCCTGTCTTGGACAGTGCTTATAAAAGACCCCTTGCTGCTTATCAGAAAGAGTAACCTATGTAGTGCCAACAGGTTTCATCAAAAAGACATATGTCAGAATGACCATATGATTGACGTCCAATAGCTGATGATAAAATAAAAATCAATGTGCTCCAGAGGCGTCGTTAAATAAAACAAACATCATTCTTTTTTTTTGCCAAATTGTCTGTGTCACTTTGTAACGACAATTTAGTTCATGACTGTTGGAATAAATGACAATGTGTATGAGTTTTTGTAACTGTTGATCAAACTTCAAAGCCATGGGTTAGGGGTACACAATGGTAAAATAAATGTTTTATAATAATCTTTGCATTACATCAATATATTTTGAGTCATTTGTCACTCTGTAACCACGTGGAATTGACCATATGTTGTCCAGATCTCCGACTATAAAATGTAATGCTTCTGTAACGTGTATTATGAAGCCTTTGCAAAAGAAAATATTTTTTTTTTTACCACAGTATTATTTAATTGAGTGGCTGTTAAGTGTCAAACATAGTGTTTGTGACTTATGGTCTTCAGAGGAAACCCGCTGCCACAACATAGGCCATTCCAATTAGCAGCAGAGCGGGATGTAGCTCAAACAGCAGCATGTCTGGCTATGAACCGGTCAGTCATCAGATCGATCCTTCTCAGTGGACCCATTTGCAGTTTGGGCTATTTTCCATTCCAACCAGTGGTTCACAACTGGTATGTGCAGACCTATCTATGGGATGATGCATATAAAAGATCCCTTGCTGCTTATCGGAAAGAGTGGCCTATATGGTGGTGGTGGGTTTCCTTTAAATAAATGATTGACTTCCAATAGGCGATGATAAGATACAAATTAATGTGCTCTATAGGTGATGTTAAATAAAACAAAACTTTTCTTTTTACTTTTCATTAATAATGGGTAAAACGGTGTGTAGTCTAAACATGCGTGAAGCTTTCATGACATACTCCAGATCAGCATCCAGTACATCCTCACGTCAGGTATCCTCTCGTGTCCGTGTGAATCCTGACCAATATACATGTAGTTCATGAAAACCTCGGCCGTGCTTCTCTGACTGAAGCACCCAATCACAATTTGACTTTCAATGCATCAGCCTTTACCTATCCCTGTCAACAATGAATCATGAGAGATGAAACATTTTTTTTTCATAAATTTAAATGAAAAACTATGACACAATGACTTATCTCAACTTCTAAAATGAGTTAAGATATATCCTGTCCCATTTTTGTAGTAGTGCACTGCCTAAATCTGCATTGAATGCATTGATGTTGTCTGATGATTTCCCAGAGCAGCTTGATGGTGGGACGGTGCATGCTCTGTGCTGGCCATGGTAACGTCCACTATGTCTGAGTTGTGTATCACATTTCATATGATACTTGAACTCTGATATCATCTACTTATTTTGCAGAGTATATTTTATCTGAAACTTAATAGGTTAGCAATGGCACTCATTGTTTTAGAAACTGTCTCAGAGGATCGCAGGATGCGTGAGTTTAATGTAATTATGAGAAACACTACTCTCTTCACTTAACTGGTGATCTCGAGAAGAAATTTGAAATGTATTGATTGTTTCCGTCGGCATCCGTTTGTCTCTATGTGTGTGATGTTATAGCATTGTTTCTAGTGTATGTGCATGTGGCACATGTTCAGTGTTAACCAGTCTTTTCACACAGATGGCTAATTCCTCTTTCAGTCATCAGATTATCGTAGATGCAGCATCTTTGAACTGCGTGTAAGTTACTGTCGGTGTAAGCAGATTAACGTGGCTTTGTTTACAGTGGTAGTGCTAGTAGTTCAAGCAGTATACACGAAGGTAGGTGACTACATGTAATATATTTACATGCATACATATGTTCATACAGACAGACAAACCGAGAGACAGACAGACAGACTTACATACAGACAGACAATGTTAAATACATACAGTGAAACATACATACTTACACATACATACATACACGTACATACATACATACACATACATACATATGTACGTACGTACGTACATACATACATACATACATACATACATACATACATACGTACAAACATACGTACATACAAAGATACAAAAATACATACATACATACAAAGATACAAAAAAACATAGATACATACATACAAAGATACAAAAATACATACATACATACAAATATACATACATGTACATACATACATACATACATACATACACACATACACACATACCTACACACACACACACACACACACACAACACACACACACACAATGTTGATATTGTACACATTAAACTCACATAATATTATTGTAATTTCCGTTTAATGGTGATAAAATATTGTGTCAGTCTGGTGAAGAAAGGAATGTTGGCTGTTAATAATAAAAGGGGAAGAAAGGAAGGATACCTATCCCATTATTTAATACATATTATCACAGGGCTTTATTTTCTAATTTGACATGAAGCACATGGCTTTAACTTGGCTACTGTTTTACATATATAAGTTTGGAATATTCAGTTTCAGTTAAAAAATATTAACTTTAATGCTATATCAGCAATAATGAAAAAAAGAAGAGAACAAAAACGAACTATTAGAATAACAAAATATAGCCTTCAAAATTTGAAATGGGCAGTTCTGCAGTAAAATCTGTTTTGTAATTGCTTTATGGTGCCATTGTGCTGCCGTTCCAAAAATAAGTTTTTTTTACAAAATTGACATTTTAGTGCTGCAACAAAACAATTCAACGTCTACGACAAAGTGGTGAATATGCTGTTTTGCCAAATTACATAATAACATTTTAAAAATCCCATTGATTTGCCTTGTCTAAAATTAATTAACTAATTAAAGGAGTGAGAAATAAAGTTGTTATTTTAAAAATCTAAATCTACAACCCTATTAACATGAAAAATGGTATTTTATTTCAGTTTATAAGAATTTGAATATTTGACTCTTTTTTTAAAGCACAGACGAATTTAGTGATTGCAATTATTACTGTAGATATCATTGTAAATACATGTATGTCTTTTAATAAATTTATTGACTGCAATTATTACTGTAGATATCATTGTAAATACATGTATGTCTTTTAATGAATTTATTGACTGCAATTATTACTGTAGATATCATTGTAAATACATGTGTCTAAATTTTAAGGACTGAAAATATTAATATTAATATAGCATGTATTTTAATCAAATTATTTCATCTATTTAATATGTATATATATAACAAAAGATTAAAAGTTGGGAAATGTTTACATTGATAATTTTTAGATCTGTATAAACTATAATGCTGTTTGATATCACTGTATTGTAAAATAATCGATCTCTAAATCTGTATTTGCATAATAAACTCCACAGTATTAAAAGTGTAACAGCATGCATGCAAACTATAATGCTGTTTGATATCATTGTATTGTAAAATAATCGGATTAAGCTGTCCGACTCACAGTTTGTAGGTACCGGAATGAAATCTCAGTTGAGGCTTAGGATTTGTAATCTTGACACCAGTTCCAGCCCAGAGTGAGTGCCTAAGGCTCAATGGGTAGGTGTATGCACAGCCCTTGAAATTCAGATCATCTTGTGATGGCAGTTTAGTTAATATAATAACAAAGTAAATACCCAATAATGATAAAAATTCAGA
>JAULBS010026961.1:0-10465 GCA_032355785.1 Symmetromphalus regularis
TGTTTTTTTTTTTTTTTTTTTTTTTTTTTTTTTTTTTTTTTTTTTTTTTTTTTTTAGATTATATACATATCACAAAAATCTGATTCGCAAAATTATGTATTCGCCCATGATCTGCAACATAAAGAGTTAATAAAACGTTATTTAGTTTAGTGTACTCTTATGAAGTTACGAATGTGTCATAAATAACGTGTATGTTTGACACCTAACACGGTAAACAGCCAGCAACTAATGAAAACAATGTGCTGGGTGTTGTTAAAAACCAGTTCTTTTCTCTAATAGTTTTAGTTAAAACTGTGGATTTGTTTGAAGATGGGTTATTGCTGGTTTAGATGTTCTTCATAAACATGAATATCGAGTAATATCAAAAGATATATGTCCACATAAAATATTTGTAAAATAACAAAAGTTTTTCACTTCTTTTGTTAGTGTGTGTTGATTCTATTTGTATTGAGTCAGCTTGCATTCTTTTATCCAGATTATGCACATCTGGCAAACATCTGTGAGTAACAGTGACTTTTAATAAACCATTAACCACATCATAACAATACGATTAAAACCCTTTGTTCTCAAGAGAACTGACATTACAGCTTGCCAATATTCTTTTGTGGCTTGCCAGTGAAACATTAATGTTAAGTACTGCACCGTTAATAAATCAGCGAGTTTACTTCGTGAATCTTCGTGACTAACCGTTATGCATCGTTTTAAAACGGTTTAGCGCACATGGTTACGAGGCGAGCGGCGCATAGCGCTCCGCAGTAGGCTGTGATCGCTTGGATTAGTTTGGTCACGTGATACCAACAAGCTATCGGTTTGTTGGAAGCCGTCTGACAGGTGAACGATCCATTCAATGTATGGTGGACACACTCTACGATCGGATACCAAACCGATAGTTTAAATGGCCTAACCGTGACACACAAACAGAAGCCGTTGTAGGCCCTGTGTTCTTATTGGAAATATGGTATTATTGAGAGATGTGATCCGGCCCTCGTGTCCCTAGCCTGAGGGTAGGGAGTAGGTGTGGTATGTACGGGATGTATAGCAGCTGTGTAAGATGGGTTGAGAGTCATACGTATAATGTTATGATCTATATGATCGTGTGATCTGTGTGTGAATATAATGGAATCTACAAGTCCTGGTGGTGGTGGCCTGGGCACACTGTTGGTACTCGAGCCCAAGTCGCTGAGGGAATTTACCACAAATACAGAATATCTGTTCGCTATGAAAGAAGATCTCGCAGAATGGTTTTCAGCTTTGTATGACAAGGAGATCACAGCTCAGAGCTTCCTAAATGTTTTGGAGACTGGGGTTATTTTGTGTCAACATGCCAATGAAGTGCAGAAATTCGCCAAACAGAGGAGGGAACAAGGTGTGAATATAGAGATGAGGTCCTACTTTGTGAGGGCCATCCCGGAACGCGAGGTACAGTTAAGGGAGAGTGTGAAACCAGGGACGTTCCAGGCGAGGGATAACGTATCTAACTTCATCACCTGGTGCATCCAACTTGGTATTCCTGACGTCCTCAGGTTCGAGACGGATGACCTGGTGCTGAGGAAGAATGAAAAAAGTGTCATTCTGTGTTTGTTGGAGATGGCTAGAGTAGGTGCCAAGCTCGGTATGTCGGCTCCTACCATTGTACAGATGGAGGAGGAGATCGATGAGGAGCTAGCTACTGGAGAACCTCCTCCACAAATCAAGACCTGCAACATGAAGTCCTTAGATGAACTGGTAAGTGATCTATGATAACGTATACTGGAATAGAAAATAATACACGCTCCTATCACCCCATGCGATAAAACATCGCTAGGGATAGGTATATATTTTCCATGGGCGTTAGCCCCGGGGCGGGGGGGGGGGGGGGGCGGCTGTGCGCTGCAGCCCGCCCCAATAATTCTCATAAATATGTTTTATTTACTCATTGTTGTATTATTCACCAGCAAATTCTGATGTTCAGAAACGGAAGCACCGCCCCCCCCCCTCCAATATGAGCAGCAACCCATATAAATTTCGTTTCAACGCCCCTGTTTTGTTCACCAAAACGCTTGTTTTTAGATTCCAACTTTTAAGTATTGATGTACAACTTATGTTATGTACGTGTATGATACTTGAACAACTTTAGAGTAAAAGTCTGTCTTCTCAGAATGGACCACAGATGTTGCTAACATTTGTATCTTTTAGTCATATTGTTTCATCCACTGAGGCGTGGGGAGGGTGGACTACAGTTTTTTTCGTTTGGACTAGTATTCTTTCTGTAGTAGCTCATTTACTGTGCAGATTGTACTGAAAGTTAAGTTCTTAGATGAAATGGTAAAGTTAATCGCGGATAGAGTCAAATAGCTTAGTTTGTTACAACTTGTACCGGAAGTTCAACATTGTGACTCAAAATAGTTACTAACAAGCAGTTGCCCTTGACAACATTGCCATTTTAGTGTGAATGTGTGTAATTTTATGATTTCTATATATCTGTATTAATTTAACACTATACCTTATTATTAATGCTTGACTATAACAACAGCCATATTTTATGGCAGGCATAACCTTTCATGATCAGATAACTTTAGTGCTCTAGATGCTAGGAACAAATTGTATTTCAGGGCAATCACTATTTAAAACATCTAGGAAATGTTCACAATTCACCCTTCGCTGTTTAGCTAAGGACGTGCAATAACATAATAAATGGTTTTAACAAACTGAGAGTGATGAGCATAGACGCTCAAATTTATGTCTTCATATTATCACCTAATACTAGATTAATTTAATTGATGTATGTTTGCAGACACATGTGAAAAAAATAAGTCCTTAATAAGTTTAACATACATCTGCTCTCAATGATATGTTAAAAAGAGAAAACCTTTATTATTATTGTTATTATTTATTATTATTATTATTACACACACACAGACACATACATAATTATATATATAATTATATATGTATATATATATATTGTGTGTGTGCTTGTGTGTGTGTGTGTGTGTGTGTTTGTGTGTGTGTTCTAGCCCGAATTTTGGAGCTAGACAGCTGTTATTTACTTTTATTTGCTGTTTATTAAATTACAGCTGTCGGGCGTCAGAAATTCAGGATGTGGTTGTTCAATCCCTAAACTCGTGGTGTAAAAAAGTTGTAACTTTAGTGTGGTGTTTTAAAACATTAGCATGGTGTGACTCACGTGGATACAGTTTAACACTATCTGGTGGTGATCCCAGGGCTCCATCATTACCTGTAACAGATACATCTTTTGTGACAAGTGCAGTGTGAACGTGAACACTCGACGTTCACCTGTCTACACTGCAGCTAACACACCAATCATTCTACATGCTGTCACATCTGACCTATTGTCTGATCATTGCAGTAGACTTCTGTCACTAATTCAAACTGCAGCAGACGATAATTCTGGCTGGCAGTAATAAATAACTACTGTATTGTGTATGTGCAAAAACTTTTATGTACTTGTAATCTTGACCTAGAAATTCATATTTGCTTTTATATTGCCAACAGTCGTTATATGGAATGAAATCTTTATTTAAATACATTGTGTTATATGTCACTCCATTTTTTTTAGAATAAGACTAAAATTAATAAAAACAGCCACTATGTTTTCAAGTTATAATGCTTATATATTTTTAACAAATGCAAATAATAATAGGGAGTATAGCATTTTGAAATCTCGAGCGACTGTCAGTTAAATTTAACAACAAAAACAAATTCACATTTGTTTTCTATCACTTATATAAAGATTTAAGTGATATCCTGCAACCTAATCGTCCTAGAACTTATGAATAACATATCTTATGGAATTGAGCGGGGTTTTTTTTATGGGGAGATTCAATTTCACACTCAGTGTCCCAAGCTAATTGAAAGGTCTTTGAATCTGATACAGAGACGCAATCATAAATTTCTACTCTGCCTTGCCACAATGATCCGATCGTAATTTACGATTTAATCAGAAACAAACAACCTTTGAGAGTTGAGAACAACCCACTTCCCACCGCACTTGATATGTGTCCTCACTCACAACTGGGTACGTTCCGTGTACTGTGTAATACATGTATCTTATCACAATGTGTGGATGTCATATCAACTATGAGCATGCATATGTTTACTTGACGATGTCAATATTATCCAAGTTAAAAATATGGTCATAATAATTTTTTAATGTACCTTCATTATAATTTCCATGCACACCCTCTACCGTGCTCTTCAAAGGCATAGTTTGAACCCCACCCCACCCCTTCAGTTACCAGTTTGTATTGTTATCCATTATAATTGGGATCTAACTTTAGACACTCGTTCAATATTAAAAATCTTTAAAATATCTCTGGACTCCCTTTTCAAAATTCCTGATTCTGCTTAAACATGGTCTTTTAAGTCCAGCGAGTGTCCAGGATGCAGGGTATCAAAACTGTAACTAACGTTACACATAATATTATATATTACTGTAACACACAACCGGCATTTTACTGTGCTTTGTCGATATTATGCCAGCGGACAGTTCCTCGTGGGATGAACCCAATTTGCAAGTATAGTGTCATTACTTCATGTCAGCCATACACTGTTTCCCTAGATGTCAATCAACTGTTCGTCCTGGTTATGGTTTTATAGAGGAATAGCCAGTCCCATTATCATTTTACTGGTACTGAACACCCGCACAAGGAAAATCGAACATAATTTGGTCGACCTAACGGACCGCTTATATGGGATTTATCTATTTTATTAGTTCTATGAAGTGTGGCTAGGATGACGTAATGCCCCGCTTATTAACTGTACGCACGTCAGAGGTGTGACACAGCAGGACATCAATCGTCATACTGTCTAAATACTGCTGTCAGTGCATATTTAATACAAATACATTGTACTGTGTAAATCAGCCCCTGTCTAATCCAAACAAATGTCTAAACCGTCATCTGTCTAATTCAAACATTATTATTGAATATGTCCATATTGATTAAATATTTGAATATGTACATTGATTCAGTTTAGACAATAACCTTTTTTACGTGTTTTGAGAATAGAGAACTTTAGTACGAATAAGGATATTTAGTTTAGATAGTCCACTGTGCCAGCTCCGGGGATGGGGTTCTCAAGTACATGGCTATCTTAGATATGATGATGTACGTGTACTTGTAACATGTTTTCCGTTACCTTGACATCATTTTAAATACTTTCAGAATTAATAACATTTTGTTATCACATCTTTTTGATAGCACTCTGCGGTATGTAGATGAAGCTACGTCTAGGTTTTGGCCAGGTAGTTGCCACGGAACTGGCATGTTTATATCTATAGATTAAAGAAGTGTCTAGGAACGATCACAGCACGGGTAACCACCCATTGATAGCAGTAGATCCGCCTTAGTTCCACCACGCTCTTGACGTGCACGTCTTTGGAGCAAGTCCAACCAAGACAAACAGCGTGACGTCGCAGTGCACAGATTAACGACTACATGCAGGCACGAGACTTCATCCAGTAAAGAAACTTGGTGTCAAACATAATTTATAGTCGATACCATAGGGTTTAACAGACAAGTAGCGGAACATTTGTTAGACATGGTAAAACATGAATAGAATACTTCATGTAAATGCAAACAATAACGAGTTAATCCAGCAGGCTGCATTTAGGTCCCTATCTGTAATTTGGTAATCGTTTATTTCCTGTGCATCTGTATACTAGTAGTCAGGCAGGGCAGCATCTAGCTCAGTCCGTAGAGCGTTACCTGAAGTGATTTGGCCTTATGATCAAACCCCTCGGTAGACTTATTCTTTGATTTGGGTTTTCCCGTCTCGACTAGTGCTCCACGACTGATATATCAAAGGCCGTTGTATGTGTTGTCCTAACCATGAGAAAGTGTACCAACATCCTGTGCTGTTAATTGGAAATATACGTGTGAAAATAACAAAATGTTCGTAATCAAATAACCGATGATTAATAAAAGAATGTGCTCTAGTGGTGTTGTTAAAAAACAAAAGCAAAACAAAATAACAACAACAAAAATAACTTTGTATAGTTAGGCATGTATTGATAAAACGAATAATTGTTTTGCCCCATCCTCGCTTTAGACCCTCTGGATCTGCCCCTGAATAAAGTGTATACATGCGGTTGAACATATGTTACGTACAAGAAATAATGAAATACACAGAAAGTGTTCTGTGACTCATTCGGACATATCAAGCTGCGAATACTGTGCTTTGTGGGACTCTTTTTGTTTAGTAAAGTGAATTTGTAAAATATCAACTGCTGATAATCTGAAAGAGTCGCCATTGTTGTGCGGCGATGTTTCCTCATGCTCTGGATCATGCATCTTATTACCATATGTTGTCATATAATAGCATAAGGATGCTGGCTCACACTTACTACGTGCCACAATTACCAAATGTTTGACCTCTGATAGCTGATGATTAATAAATCAGTCTGTTCTTGTGGTGTTGTTAAACAAACAAATAGCAATGATGTGGTTAAATAAGCATTCCACTCCTTTCTGTTTCACCGCAGACTTTAAAGTGATATCTCACCACTAAGTACCGAGGTCTATCATTGTGTTACAGGTGATAAAAGACAACGGTTTGTATTTAATTATATGCAACAAATCTCACTACCACGAATAAAAGACTGGAGAGTTCTGTTTGTTTTGGCTGGCATGTATCCCCGGGTTGGTCACATAAAACGTAACAAAGATTGTTAAGAACACTGAAGGATCGTCAAGTATGTCCTAACTGTGGATTGTAACCGGTCAATTGTCTGTTATTTAGTGAATCATCATGACCAATACACACGAACACACATAATAGATCGATAGGTATATTGCGTTATACGCATAACCGTTGATTCACGAGCCAATGCTACTTAGTCTCCCATACGTTGCAACGTGGTAATGGTGCAGTGCATATTTTATCAAGAACTTGTTAACAAGTTATCTTGTAGAAATATCAAGAGTACGTTGTACGTTTCATTTAATGTTTGAAATGTTGACGTAACACTACCTCGTTTAAGTTGTATAATCGTGATAGGAATACTACTAACAACAATAAATGCGCAATACTAGATTTTAATAGTTCCGCTAGCTGTTAACCTTTCACCTCACAAATTCCACCACCATGTCTTAAAAGGAAAATAGTAACAAATGTAAATTAAAAAATAACTTAAAGGCATAGTCCCACGGAATTTAAGGGGCTTTATGGTCTAAATATTGATTACGAATGAAGCTTACATGCATTTGCTAAACTAGATCTCGTTTTCATATCACGCCAGACAATTTAACTCAACCATGGTATAGGGAATTCCATGTCTAGTCGATCGATTTTTTTGACATTTAAAAATTTCAAATTTCAAGATCGGAACTCCTCATGGGGCGAAACAAATTGGTACGAAATGTTTTTGCAGCTACAAAACTATTCAGAAGTTTTAAAATAACAGCTAACGGGGGAATACCTGTCACGTGACGAAATATATACGTCACACTTTCAACGGAAAAAATAAAACATTGTTTTATTTGTCCGTGAGCATAATTCATTATTATGTTTTAAATATTGATAATAAGCGAGATGCAGTAGTTCTTTAAGTAGTTGAATGAAGTATTTTTATGGGTCCGTGGGAGTATGCGTTTAAATTAGTGTGAGAATTTATGAAATACCTAGTAGGCCTACTGTATTAAACAATTATTGAAACTGCAACAGGATTTGTTAAATATAATAATAATAATAATAATAATAATAATAATAATATAATAGTAATAATAATAAACTGTGAGGATGACATTTTATCGTTGTGACTTTCTCAAAACTTCTCTTCTTGTACTTTTGAACAATGGTTGTTAGTTTTTTACGTTGGTTGTCACGACATGCGTACATTTTACGCTGCATTGCCATTGTAGTATTTCTTCTTTCTGAATACGTTTATTGAAAAGACGTCACTTCATTGTGATGACGTCTCTTGTATGGGAAATAGGTGAGTGGCGGTGTTGTATACTTACGCATTATTACACAGTTCAGCATACATTATGAAATGCAAGTTTTGTTCACAACAGCTGGCGTGATCATTTGTTAGGCAAATATCTGCATACTCCTAGGGGAGATCATATTCGTAGTAAATACACGCACACTCAGAACGTCTCTACCTAGAGAATAGTTGCTTCCCCCAGTCCCAAAGCTATTAAATAGTTCAGCTTCTTGTTGTTCTGTTCAGACACATAACAAAGTATTCAGTAGGGCTGCCATGGATTGGGATGTATTTTATATAATCGAGGACCCTTCAGAGGCCTGTATTCGCTAACCCAGAAGGTCGGTGTCGGGGTCGGGGACCGGACTTCCTCATCAGTTTTTGTTTCCTGTTGTCATTTGGTCGTAACTAACATTCAATTCTCTTCGAGAATCCCTGCACCCACCCCTACTACGTGGTATGGATCTGATATCATGTATACAGGCCCGTACGCAGGGGGAGGGGGGCGACTGGTGCTGCTATTTTTGGATTGACGCTAATTTACTAGAATAACGTTAAAAACGAAAATAAAAATTTCGGGCCTTCACAAACACACACCCCTAAAGAAAATCCTGCGCACGGGCCTGGTATATGGTGTTATATATGGAGTTAATATAAACAATTAATATATTGTAATACACGTACATTATTGTTTTATCTTTAAAACTGTCTCTTGTAATGCAATGTGTTATTGACAAAATAAATAACATTTTGTTTTTATTAACGGTTGATTAATGATGTGACATACGTTTAAACAACCTATACTACTGAGTACTCAATCTTTGATGGGAATAATAATAAAATAAATAAATAAGAAAACGAAAAACGTGTCACACAAGTGTAAATGTATTAGAGTGAGTGACAAACTGTTGTCAATAAAAATTACGAAATCAATGATGTATATATGTCGCACGGACATTCCATAAATTCTATTTGGTATTCCTACTTAAGTTGATTAGTTTATATACTCAGTATAAAAGACCTTTAGTCGTCATGTTTAATGTTTTCCTTTCTGTCAGCACATTTAGATGGTTTTATAAGATATTTACCACATTAAAAATACATATACAATTGTAAAGTGCAGTTTTCTTTTGTGCAAAATGTTATGAATACCATTTCTTTGATCTTTAATACATTACTATGAAAATTACAGTAAAGCGTGTGTTTCTGAAAAAAGGTGTACGCTATCTGCGAGTACATCAGTTTGTAAGATGCTTTACTCGGTGTGGAAACCGGTGAACCTCACTTAATTTGTAATTGATATCATGCGTGTGCAGGTTTGGGAATTAACAACAAAGAAAAACACTCAACATTTTTATATCATTCCTTCTTGCAATGAATAACGAAGAAATACATAACAACAAAGAAGCCATTTGGAGTCTCGTATTGTTAGAAAGAAAACTTAGCTTAACGCATGACTAGGAGTTACTCAGTATTTTTTGTTTCTCTATGATATTACTTTCACTGGTGCAATGAAGATGGGTTGACATTTGGAACACATTACGCGTAATCTGACCCTGAAGGTCGTTTTTTAACTTTGAGGAGAATGATAGGATTGTGCCCTAGAACGAACATGTGTTTTCCTACCTCACTGACGTCTCAAAACTTTACACCATCAACTGTATGATGAATAATTGACAAGCGAGGTTAACTTAACCTTGTCTACATTACACAAGGGCGGAGGCAGACATTTTGGAAGGAAAAATCTAAAAGATATTTTAAATATTTTTAATACAGGAATGTGTGGTTCGAAGTTGGTTATGACATAATTATAATTTTTGAAAGGTGGTTGAAGTAGTATTCCGGACGACCTGAACTCCCGTTTAATTCTACCTATGTTAGTTAATTAAATTTTCTTTTCAGTGTGGAAATATTTTTGTACAATGTATTTGTTTTATATTAATTGTGAATATTTAATTAGGAACTGATTAGAGTCCCTATCTCCTGTAGAATTTGCGTAAGGGAATAGTTGCGTTCAGACAATACAGATCAGTCATTACAGTCGACAAATAATCTTAGCTTATTGATAGTCCCAACAAAATTCTAAATAAATTGTTCAGTAAATGAAATAAGCTACACTTTTATTACAAAACTTGTATAGCTCAACACGTCTAGTAAATTACATTTTGCTCTTGATACTGACAGGTACCCAAATAACATTGTTCAATCACCTTATGCCCTAGAATTGTGAGATTTGTTATAGGCATAAGCATGCTATTCTAGTGGGAAAAAAAACGGTAACCGGTGAGTTGCTTTGACTCCCAGATACCCTTGGATCAGTTTGGATACCGAAGTAAACTATTCGCGTTAATATATTTTTTGCGTTTAATCTGCAATTGTGAAAACAAAATACTTGTGATTTGAATGGCGAAGTCCCACCCCAAACATAATGCCGCCTCCCCTTTCTATTTTTACGCTTGTAGTTCGTAAGAATTCTTTTCACTAAAACAGTGTATTACTAATATCTATTTGGTAATGTCGAAATGAATACAGAATTTG
>JAULBS010026972.1:0-24557 GCA_032355785.1 Symmetromphalus regularis
CATCAAGTATCTAAAAATCAGTCTAAAACATTTGTTGGAATACTTGTACGTCTGCGTGAATAAACTTCCTGTAATCGCGAAGTTTGCAAGTTTTAAGTTCTGAACGTCTACAGGTCACAATGTAACCGATTAGCAGTTTGCGTAAATTTAATTTTGTGTAACTGACATGCGAACAGAACAGTGGTTTGCGTGAAATATTGTGCCCTGCATTGTGATATTTTTAACCAATTATGGACAACAAGTTAAAAAGGTTTTATCTGGTTCTTTACTTCATCCTGTCTTGTGTGTGTCAAGGTTTTTGCCAGAGTAAAATGGGTAAACTTTCGTACCCTTAAATTTTTTGAGGGTATGACTGTACCCTCAAATTGATGGGATCATTTTTTGTTTAAAGGCAAGCGTTTCCATGCTCATTGTTGGAACACTGCTAACATACATCAAAGTGGTCTAGACTTCAATTCTGAGCGTTGAAAAAAAAAAAAAAAAATTATGGGGGATTACCACCAAACCCCCTCCCCTTTCTGCATACACTCAAATTATTTTCTGGCGAAAATCCTGTGTGTGTGCAGGGGTGCAGAAAAGGAGAATTTTTCACTAGCCCGCCAAACCAGTACCAACTAAATTTTATTAGCCAACCAGAATTTCTACTAGTCTGCCAGCCTACAGAATATATTTTTTGACACAGCAAATGTGTGATTATCTGACATGGTTTATACACAGTGGCAGATTCAACATAAAAAAATTAAATCATTGACTTGTCATTCACAGAATGAGAAAAATACAGATCGCCTGTCAGACTTGTAATACACTAGTAATCTAGATGCATTTTTTAACTCAACCGTTACACTTTTTACTTATTTGGCGATAAGGCGAGTACTTTCTGCATCCCTGGCATGTGTGTGTTTGTTTCTTCAATGATGTTTATAGATAATCCTAACCATAACCCTATGCAGGAACGGTCGGAACCGTGATTGCGTCAAGTCGTTTCGAACAAACCTTTACCCAGTCAACTCTAGGAAATTTATTTACTACACGCCCCCTTCCCCCTACCTCCCCACTATTGGCTGTTCCAGTTTTGATTGTTTCTTGGAATTTTATGTTATCATTAAATTATAGGTGCAAATAAGCAATCCTACAATCATGAATGCGTTGATGTTTATCGATTTTACGATTTCACAAGGACCACGATAATAGTGACAATTATGCTACACTTTTGCGGTTAGTTGCATTAATTCGTGCTTGAAAGATGATGTCAAGCCGTTCTGGTTATAATATGCATAGCAGCAAACAATTACAAAGTTCATCCACAATTGCACGACTTACTCTTTCTGGGTGCGACCCTGCTCGAGAACCAACTCAAAAGCGAATTACAACAAAACACTTCTGAAAGCTACTCGAAATTTCCAGTACGCATGACGAAAGCACAAATGGTTTCAACACTTCCGGGTCAAATGTCATTTAGCCTGGGCTGCGTTCAGGACGCGATTGTTTAAACCCACACTACCACGGACCCTTGACCTAATTAATTTCCACAAAAAGAATTAATTTTAAATATAAACATTTGATTTGTCCATTGAAATACTTCCATTCAGCTACTTAAATAACCACCCCAGCTCGCTTATCATCAATATTTTAAAAATTATAATGAATTATGCTCACGGACAAATAAATCGAAAACAATAACTCCCCCCCCCCTCCATACGTTAAATGTGTAACATATATATTTCGAGTCACGTGATGGGTATTCCCATGTTAACCGTTATTTTAAAACTTCTGAATATTTTTGTAGATGCAACAACATTTCGTACAAATTTAGTTCGCCGAACGAGGAGTTCTGATCTTGAAATTTGAACTGTTTAAATGTGAAAAAAATCTGTCGACTCTATTTGGAATTTCCTATACCATGGTTCAGTGAAAGTGTCTTACGTGACATGAGAGTCCTGAAAAATGAAATATATATATATATATATATATTATATATAATAATAATAATTATTATTATTATTTTATTATTTTATTATTGATGAGTTGCGTCTTCATGAAATTTCGATCATCCCCTTCCCCATCCCGCTAAACATGCTGGTTACGTGCCTGAAAACAGGGGCCTCACAGCCTACGGCTCCGGCCCCTGTGGCGCAGTGGTTACGCTCTTGGACTCGCAGCTGGTAAGTATTGAGATCAAATAGCATTAGTACCGGCTCCTAAACAGTAGTGCAGCGGCTAAACTATCGGACTTGCCTCTGGTAGGTCCTGTGATCAAATCTCTGTCAGTGTATGGGATTTGTGAACTCAGTATCGGTTCCAACTCAGAGTAGGTGTTGTGCAAGGCTCAGTGGGTAGGCAGTAGGCTGAGTAGACGATCCAGAAAAATCCACTATGGAGGGGTGCCTAAAGAATCATCGGATTCTTTAATATTAAAACTCTTTTTTTTTTTAAATTATATACTATTAAAAAAACTAATAATAATGACTTTTTTAAACTTGCAGAATTTAGAAGGGCCCCGGGCCACCAGTTAATAAGAACATTTCGTTTTATCATACAAAAAAAAATTGAGCCTAATTCTGCCCCATTGAATAAATACTATAATTATGATTTGTTGAAAAAAAGAAGAGAATATACATGTATTTATGTTTTGTTTTATTTAATTACGCCTCTAGAGAACATTGATTTTTATCTTATCATCGACTATTGGACGTCAAACATATGGCCATTCTAATATATTTATTTAGAGGAAACCCGTTTACGCCACATAGGCTACTCTTTCTTATAAGCAGCAGTGGATCTACAGACGGGACAGCTCATAATACGGCCTTCATTTATTTTAGTTTTTTTAAATATTTATTTGTCATGTAATTTTATTTTCAGGGGCCTCCGAACTTGAAGTGCCCCCGGCTCCTCAAAGTCTAAATCCGGCCCTGGCAATACATAATACCCACCTCAATATCCGAATATTAAATCACTAATGTAGCCACGATTTAAACAAAAATTGATGAACCAATTGTGGACCACTGATTGGAACGGAAATTAGCCCAAACTGCAAATGGGTCTACTGAGAAGGATCGATCTATGAGACTAAGTATTAATAAAACATTTGTATGATACTTAAATGTTTTTATTATCTCATTGTCTGCGTCTTGTGTTGACAAATTTATTAACTCGTAAATATGTCTATGTCTGACAACTCGGACTACACTTAGTTCAGGCGAGAATAGGTGTGTGAAGGAATTAACCTTTAAGGATATCCAAATACACACACAACACACGCACATACACATACAACACACAATACGCGCGCACACGCACACACACACATACAAACACTCACAGACATACACACAAACATACACACACACACACACACATATATATATAAATATATATATATATATATATACACACACACACACACACACACACACACACACACACACACACACACACACACACACACACACACACACACACACACACTCACAGAGTGTCCCTAAAGTCTGGACACATAGGAAAAATGCATATTTTCAATAATAATTTTTGAACAACATTCTATTTAATTGAAATATTAATAACTAACATCTTCAATGTGTTTTCCACCATTTGTGATGCATAGATCGAAGTGCTTTGTGAGATTCAGATGAACACATTTCCGTACTTTTGGGACACCCTGTATATTCTCATTCAGAACATAGTGTGATAATGATGATATAACTGCAAAGGTGCAGTTGTTCATTGGGCTTCAACAGACCCATTTTAGTTACTTCTCATTTCAGCCAGTGGTTCACAACTGGTGTTCGATATAAAGAGAAATAAAGTTAAAACAATTTTTAATTAACAATGTCTCTAGAGCACATTGGTTATTGGACATCAAACATATGATCATTCTGACATATTTCTTTAGAGGAAACCCACTGCTGCCACGTATGCTACTTTTTCCGATAAGCAGAAAGGGGTCTTTTATATGTATTTTCCAACTGACTGGAAAGCACATACCATGGTCTTTGATAAACCAGTTGTGAAAGAATGAAATATTTAAGGAGCCACACTATGATCAACCCAAGTGGACCTCTAAAGAAAAAATAATTTACATAAATACAATTTATGTAGTCATTTGGAAGGAATTTAGAAGACATCCAAAACACAATTTAAAAAAATAATGTCACTAGTTTTGGTATTATGTGTGATCACACCAGGTAAGGTTACAAATACGTGTAAACTTCTGTAGATCACAGACCTATTAAAATGAACCTGACATTTCTAAAACAGAATATTTTCCTCATGATGACAGTGTCAACAGACTATTACTGTCACAATAGATGGTTAATTTTGCACAGTGGTGAAAACTTGAGAAATATTCCAGCATTCTTTTACAGTCAACAATATTTTTTTAAATGTTGGTTTTCTAGTATGTCATTCCCAATGCAGTCAGGTGTAGACATATCTCTTATAGGTATGTGTTAACTGGAGTACATCACAATTCTATTAAAATGTAATTTTATAATGGTGATAGCTTGAGAAATATTCTACCATTTTTGTATTGTTAAGTCAACAATATTTCTAAAATGTTAGTTATTTCCAATGCAGTCAGGTATGGTCAAATATCTTACAGGTATGTGTTAACTGGAGTACATCACAGTTCTATTAAAATGTAACTTTACAATGGTGATTGCTATAGAAATATTCCAGCATTCTTGTACGGTGTCTTCTGGTCTGTCAATTCTGATATCAGCAGGTTCAGTGATAATGTTTACAGGTATGTGTTAAATAGAACTGACTACAATCTTAGTAAAATGTACCTGACAAAATCTGTTTTAAACAGAGAATTATTCACACCTTGACATTTCTTAAACAGAAAACTATACTGTTAGAATAAACAGCTACAGTGTCACACAGTGGTGATAAATTAAGAAAGATTCCAGGTTTTTTGATAAAATGTGTTCCTGATAGTATTTGTCATTTTAGGTGTTATGGAATACAATTACAAATTTTACAAGTAAGTGTTAACTAGAATAGTTCACAGTGATGTTAAAATGGATATCATGTTTCTTAAACAGAAAACTGTGTCATCTCAGAGGGCTCATCATTTTTAACAGTAACGTTTTTGTAGGGATAGTAGGACAAATGGGAAACTAAAGTTAAATTTTTATACAGATTCTGAAGAAAATATTTTTAATATTGAAATTTTTATGAAGAAAATGTTTTTTTATACCTTTTTTTTAAAGCTGTATTTTGCACTTTTCAGTTGATTTTTTTTGTGTTATCTTAGCATCTGTATAACATGAAAAGTTATTAATTAAATTACTTTAGTATTGTGTATACATGGTGAGAGAGATATAAAAGACAGTTGTTTGGCCTTTTGACACACTGTTGTTTGATGTGCCACTTTTCATAATGTAGAGTATTCTCTTCGTATATCTGGTTATGATATTTAAACAGCTGTTAAAGAGCAATCTAATTCCACATAATGGTGAAAACATAATAAAAACTATTCTGCCTATTAACATGCAATGCATTATAAAAAATATTAATGTTCCTCAACTTCTCAGTTGAGTTGACAAATGCATTCACACAGTACTTAATGTTATTTAGCTTAGATCATTGACCAGAAACACTTACAGGTGAAATCAAGGTGTGTGTAAGCTTTGTTTCTTTTGATCATTGTATAACAGGATATAGTTTACAGACTGAGTGGTCACCTAAGGTGTGATTGGTCATGTGTAAGTCATCATCATCAGACCCTTTGGACTATTTTTTCTTTTCCATATAGTGCACTATTACTATTTGAAAATCAGTGGTATATGTCACACATACTATACATATATGTAAATAGGCACTGAATAAACAATGTTGGGTGATATTAAACATATCGGTGATAACTGAGAACATGTATTATTCTAGAGTGAGTCTCATTGGTCTAGTGGTAGGACATCAGACTTTCAAGCTAAAGACAGTGGTTCAGAACCCATTGAAAGCTGGCTCACACTTAACAACATGTCAAAATTTTCAAATGTTTGACACCCAATAGTTAATGATTAATAAATCAGTGTTTCTTTAGTGATGTCGTTAAACAAACAAAATAATCGATTCCTTTTAGTGGGTTTTTGAGCCATTTCCTGTTCCAGAAAATGACAGAAATTACCAGAAACACATACAGGTAAAATCAAGGAATGCATAAGCATTTGTTTCTTTTGATGTACATGGACGCAAATAGCATTCCGTCTGTAGGAAGGTGAATATAAAAGTCACTTTGCCTCTAACTGAAAAGAATAGCCTATGTGTTGAAAACATGTTTCTACTATGGATAGTATTTTGAAAATGCCATTTCTTTGACACTTAATAGCTGCTGAATAAACAGAAATTCATTCTTTAAAAAAAAAAAAAAAAATCCTTTTTTAAAACTAAAACATTAACCCCATCCCTACAATGTATCTTATGTGTCTGGCATCCTTCATTTAAAATTTTGCATCCACATAGAGCTATGAAATTTAACAACTGACTGACAGGGGCTTGTTCTCACTTTGATTTTTCCATCTTTCTTTTGAAACACCTAACCTAGCTATATATATCTAAAGTTGACAGAATTCTTTCCTTTTGACAAAAAAACAAAAAACTAAAAAAAATGCGGAGTAGATCAAAGGCTATCTGGAAAACAAATAACTATTGGTAGATAACTGCCCATTGTTGTCGTTTGTATCTCAGTGTGTGCTGTGGACTAGCTGCAGGGCAAGGGTTATCATCTCTGTGCCGCATGAAGCCCATGTTGACCAACTTGTCATTTAGATGGTCTTTTGTTAAGGCTTAAATCACATGGGATTCACAATCTTATCCAGTAAACTCAGTTTGGTTAGGATAGTGGATGAATGAGGAACTATTGACTGCAAACTTATTGTGGGACAGGTCTGCCTGTTTAGTAAATTGGATTTAGTGTCATAGATGGTGCTTTTTTTTTTGTAGGAGCCCAGATTTCATGGGATTCACTATCTTGTTCAGTAAACAGAGTCTGGTTAGGAGAGTGGATAATTGAGGAAATATTGACTCAAAACTTACTGTGGGACAGATCTGCATGTTCATTAAACTGGATTTAGTATCATAGATGTTGCTTTTTCTTTTGTAAGAGCCCAGATCTCATGGGATTCACTATACTATTCAGTAAACTATGTTTGGTTATGACTGAGGAACTTTTGACTGCAAACTTATTGTTGGACAGGTCTGCGTGTTCAGTAAACTGGATTCAGTATCATAGATGTTGCTTTTTCTTTTGTAAGAGCCCAGATCTCATGGGATTCACTATAATATTCAGTAAACTGAGTTTGGTTCGGACAATGGATGATTGAGGAACTTTTTGACTTCAAAATATTAGGGACATAGTCTTCACAGCCTCACCTGTTTAGTAAACAGAATTTAGTGTTTTGTTAGAGCCGGGATTGCACTGAATATTTTGCACACAAACCTAAGACAGTAAACTGAATCTTTTAGGATATTAGCTACAGACTTTCTGTGGAACATCTTGTACTCTTTGCAGTCTGGTAACAGTCTTGACTACTGATCACAGATTGGAAGATGTAATGGACAATTAATGTTCTGGAATTTCAAATGTATAATATATATGTTGATCTCTGAATGCTTTTGCCCATTTTGGTGAGTATAGGTTATTAGAATTAAATTTTATCTTTAGAATTTTAAGTAGGAAATCAGTATTACACTAGTAATACAAAGTCAGTTTTAGCATATTTAAAATATTTTTACTCTAGTAAAATAATAGGAATAGTTGTGTCTTCTCGTATCCCCACATTCATTTGTAATAAACATGACATGAATGATAAAGACATGCATACCAAATTTCAACTAATACCATAAAATATTTCCAAATTACATCTTTAAAAAAGGTGGTAGCATTTAATGTATTAAAAATATATGAATATCAACTTGTATCTTAACATGTAATATAGAACATTTGAAGACAATTTTATATCACCATAAAAATGGAGAATTATACTCAGGCATGCAGGAAATGGTGGGGGGCAGAGGGGGCAATAGGGCAATGGCCCTGGGCATCCATTTCAGGAAGCATGTAGCCAAAGAGTGAAATTAAAATTAGACCCTATACTTGAGTCTTGGGGACATGCAATCAAGGAGTTGGCCTCGGGCATCACCAAACCTCTGCACGCCACTGATTATACTATATTTAAAATATGACAGACCTGGATGGATAGATAAGTGTGTACCCCCTGCAAAAATTATGTAAAAATACAACAAAAAGATTCTTTTTTAAAATTAATATTTTCCTTTTTATATCCCCACACAATGAACCCCTCCACAAATTATGCATACATGCTTGCATGATGTGTTGGACCTAACCAATAATTTATCACTTGACAGCTAACCCACTGTTCCATTCACAAGGTCACAAGGTCTATTCTTTAATTGGAAATCAGAAATGAGTAATGGTTCTCAACAATTTTCTCCAAAACCTGAGCAGAAGACAAAGAAACATCTTGATATTGTCTCAGTGTCTATAAACCCTCTAACACTGAAGTCTGGCCGGCATCCTCACAAGGATTTGCTGGACAATTTTTATTTCATTTTGGATACTCATGGATAATTAATACAATTGGGTGTTAATGAGTTGCCATACTTTGCCCACAGTTTGTGATTTGTCAACAAGTCTGGCACAAAGCCTGGATCATTTGCAAGGGTCATGAGGTGAAGATTTCTGGACAGTCCTGGAAGATCTCCGAACATCCCCAGTGATGGCAAACTTAGTTAAGACGATTGTTTGTGCATTTTGATTGGCTTCAGCTTAAATAGATTCAATTGGATTGTTAAAAATAAGAGTAATTGTGCCATCATGTTGACCTTGGGTTACAAATAAAGTTGTAAATTTTGTTGAAGCATGCTGGATTTTTAATGACATGGATACCCATCAGCTTTAATTAAAATGTCTTTGTTCATCGTATTATACATTGAGATTCATGTTTGACTGACAAGATGCCCTGGTTTAGAAATATTAAAAAAAAAATAATAATACTTTTTAGACCATAAAGTTTACCTGATTTAAACTATATTGCAATTTAGACAACATGTTTGTATAAAATGTTCTGAAGTTGAACTGAATCAGTTGTATGTGTAGCCAAAGCTGTTAAGGATCTTTTTCTCTTGTGCAGAATTGTGAAACAAAACATCAGATTTATATTTTTAATGTGTGGATGTTTTGGTACAAAAAAGAAAAAAAGACAAATATAGAAAACAACTTAAGAACTTAAATGGTAGTATACTAACAAAGAGCTGTTTTCGTTTCAGAAAATAATTTTCTGTGGGCAATTTTTGGATGATGACAACGATATTTAAAAGCTGTTATGTGGTGTCCTTTCTGAAAAAATGCATATAAAATAAGGATACAGTCAAACCTGCCCATGTGGCCACCTGTACTAATCAGCCACCTGTCTTAAAGAGCCACCTTTATTTTCTCCCAAATCAGCTAATTTAGTATAATTTAACCTGTATTAAGCAGCCACCTGTTTTAGGAGGCAAAGTTTTCTTACATCATTGGGTGGCTGCTTAAGACAGGTTTGACTGTAACTGTATAATGCGGTGCAACAGGTTTCTCTCTCATACTAACACCC
This sequence comes from Symmetromphalus regularis, assembly GCA_032355785.1. Taxonomy (NCBI): domain Eukaryota; kingdom Metazoa; phylum Mollusca; class Gastropoda; order Neomphalida; family Neomphalidae; genus Symmetromphalus; species Symmetromphalus regularis. The sequence continues at coordinate 9,615 of JAULBS010026972.1, forward strand.
TTCGGGTAATCTTTCATTCCAGCCAGAAGTCCATAACTGGTGTATCAAAGACAGTGGCATGCGTGTGGGAATATTTACATAAAAGATTCCTTGCTGCTAATTTGAAAGAGTAGCTTATGTGGCAAGATTTCTCTGAAAATACAAGTTATAAATACCATGAGTTTGACAACTAATAGGTTTATGATTAACAAATATAGTGGGGTGTTAAATAGTTCTTTCTGTATTTCATATATTAAAATTAACCCATGTATTTGGAAAACAGTGCAGACAGCCGAGTTATATATCCAGAACACCTCTCCTGAATCTTTTCTTGAATATCAGAACAAAAATATGTTAAAAACATCTCAATTTCAAGGACTGTTTTTCATTTGTTTTTCTCACAATGCTGGAGGTCCTTTGTGGTTGGATATGACAGATGCAATAGGAGATGAGACATCTGGGTGGGCGGTTCCCTGTTTATACCCTGAAGATATTCATGGTAGGGAAGCTTTTCTTTTCCCTAGGGGTCTGTAAGAGACACGTGTCATCAATTGTGTACTTGGTGAGAAGTGTTACATCTCTGGGCATGACTGGTGAATGATGTTCAGATTTAGTTTGCAGACCACTGTTTGTTATCTTTCCTTCTTCAGTTAATACCAAGGTGTCAACAGTTGTGAAGGGAATAGTAGTTATTATAATGGTTTTTGTCTTTTGTGGGTTGATACAGAGAATTAGGTTGAAAAATAGTGTGGTGGGTTATGTCTATGTGTGATAAAATGATTGGGTATTTAACGAACCTCCAGAAACAAATAAAAATGAGCTGATGTGTATGTGTCTGCATATGATAAAATGATTGGAAATTTAATGAACCCCCAGCACAAAAAATAAATAGGCTAATGAGTGTGTGTCTGTGTGTGATTGCCCCTTTTAAGAAATAGAATATGATATTTGCACTTTTTTTTCATTTGAATAACTTGACAGTTATTTTAAAGAAAACACCTCAGCACATTGTTTATTCAGTGGCTTTAGGTATCAGACATAATTGGTGACACATGGTCTTCAGAGGAAACCCACTATTGCCATGTAGACTTTTTTTTCTGATTAGCAGCAAGGGATCTTTTATATTTGCTTTCCGTTAGACAGGACAGTAATACTACACCATTTGTGGACGCTGTCTGGAATGACAAATGCCCCAAATGGGTCCAGTAATAGGGATTATATAGACAGTTTAAAAAAAATAAGAATCCTCAAAGAGATAAGATTCTTCTGAACTGATTCTCATCTAAAATCTCAATTTTTTTGTATAATATTATAATTGTTCAAGAAGATAAAAGTACAAGTATTCTTCATTTTTCAGTATCAGAATACATTTTTTTAATGTGAACTGTATTTGTAAACTGCATGCAGGAAAACTGTTTCTTTTTTTGAACAGTATATATGTATATAGGTTTAGGTGATTTATCATTTGGTAATCAGTTTGGCTTATTTATGAAGAAAATCTGTATTAAATCTGACTGAAAAATGACTGTTAGATCCAAAGCAAGAGCTATAAGAAGGAATTTATTGCAATATCTGAAGCCATATAGTTTGATGCCATTCTCTGATACATAGTGCTGTTGAGATTCATTGATCTCTCTACTACATATAACGTGGTTATGTATCCAATCTCAATGAGGGACAATATTTAACTATGGTACTATATCAGCAAAAAGGAGTACTGCTTGGGCAACACACAGGAAGGAATGTGATGACATCAGATCTGATTAAATTTCTCAGTTTATTTAGCTCTGTCAAATGGTCTCTTTTGTGTACCATGAATTTCTGTGAGGATGATTTCATTACAGATTTAGCCAGTTCTTAAAAATAAGAGAATTCATGATACTGTTTAAGTAAATATTTTTAACAAAACCTCAGTCTGTTTTAAAATCCAAATAGGAAATATTTAATAAATTGTTATAAAATATAAAATAAATATGTTATGAGAATTCTTGAAACAGTATATGAAGACCTGCGTGCAAGAACCGAGTAAAACTTGTCACGGCCATTTTGAGAAAATAAAGATTTTATGATGGGTTACTGGGTTATAATAAACATTAAAATATAATGATATAGGTATCTTATAATTATAATGATATGGGTTACTGGGTTCTTGCTCTCAACCAAATTGGCATTACCAAAAAATTATTTTTATGCACTCTATTTTTATGTACTTTTGTATTGCTTTAATATGAATGTCATTATGAACGTTGAGTTTGAGTGTGGTTTACTGGGTATAACAGTATCAAAATATCAAAATGTGGGTTACCAGGTTCTTGCACGCAGATCCTCATTTAAAAAGTGTTGTTTTATTACTAAAAGATTATGCACACTAATATAACCTTAAAGTATGGTATTTAAAATGAGATTGTTTACTATGTGTTTGACTAGTAATGTATAATTTATACACACATGTGACCTAAGGTAGAGAAACACACTCATAAGCCTCATGTCACAGCATGGGAACACTTTGGATGAGTCACACGTGCACTTAGCAGTTTTTCTTTGGATAAAATATATTCTGAAAGGATTCATCCATTTATATAGTGGTTTTGGACCAGGAGAATATTTAAATTTGTGAAATGTTTGTTACTACTTTAAAAGATTATTTTTTTAAATATGTTTTGTGACTAAGTCGAAACCAACTGGAAAAAAAAAGGTTGTTTGTGTTTGTGTTATTCAGTCTGGTTTAGATACATTTTTGGTGCATTTTCAGGGAAGGTTTTGTGAGTCAGATCTCCATGCTGCTTAAAGCAGTTGTTATTATTATTATTATTAATGTCAATACAAAATTACCTCAGCTAATGGAGCAAAAGCATGCCAAAATTACTGTAAAAGGGCAGTATTAAAAAAAAAAAAAAAATCACTCTTACATGGCTTTGTGTCAGCAGTGCTTGCAGTGTCTGATTTAACTTCATCTGCCACAATCCCAACTCCCTGCAGACATTTCTGCACATGCCTGGCATTGTACTAATTTTTATGACTCACTGCTATATAAAAAAATTATATTAGTATCTTGTACTTAGCTAACAATCACTAAATATTTGATAATTCAGTGTTATCATTATTTGATGTGAAAGTAATTTACTACTGCTTGTTGACTGTAAAACATGTCACCATGGAATTAATACAATAAATAATCAATCATGTAATGACATACAATAAACAAAACAGAAAATATTTGAGATTAAAAAAAAATCTTCCAAGGTCTAAATGTACAGCCATTTTGAAATAAATAATTTTAGTGAAGTTATAATCTATCAACAGAATTATTTCAGAATTAAAGAAAAAAAATTGAATTGAAACTTTTTCATGAATAACTATTTTGAAATATAATATCATACAGTTTAAATCAATTAATATTTCTTTTTTTTGCTGTTGCATCTAAAATATCAAGGATTTGTTCTGCAAAGACTAAATGACCAGCAGCACTGATTTCCATGGTAACCCAAGGCCATGCACACACTATCAAAAGATTCCATGACACTGCCAAGATTTTTTATTGAAGTTTCCATTTCATCAGGTTGTGGCCTATTTCTGGAATGGTCGAAGTTGCCATGTCCATTCAGAATTGAGTCATACTATCACTTAGCATAAGGAGACCTCATTTTCTTGTATTGTTGAACAGTTTGGAAGCTCATTATAGCCATATTTCTTGAAATGTGCTACACACTAACACAGCTGTTGGCTGATTGTTGGCCTGCTGGTGTTTGTGGAAGATGACTGATTGGAAATAGTAAACATTAGACTTTGTCTAAAGGACACAAATAAAAAATCTGTGCTACAATTTCTCTTTGTGGATTAATTGAATTTGAAATTGTGTCCAATTATTTTGGCAAGAAAAGGAAAAATTTACTATATCTTCTAAATGGAATTGTTTATCTCTGTGGATTTAATATAATATTGTGGTTTATTTTTTGTCTTTTTATGACAATATTAGTCTTGAGTACACTAACTTTATTCTAAATGAACTATTTATCTTTCAAGATTAAGTGAATTTGAAATTGTTTAAAAAAAAAAAATTCTTTTTATAATAAAAAAACTGAAGTGGGATCTTCACTGTATTGAAGTCTTGAGCACATTAAATTTATTCTAAATGGAATTATTTTTCTTTCAAGATTAAGTGAATATGAAATTGTCTCATTTTTTGTCTTTTTTGTAATAAAAAAAGCTGAAGTGGGATTTTCACTAACTGTTCTTAAAGGAATTATTATTGTTGAAATTCTGAATGTTTGTTTTTAAACAAAAGGAAGTTTCATTCACGAGATCTGTTTCTAAATGGCATCATTTATTTAGTATGACAAACTTTTAACATTTGATTGGATTGTGTCATATTCAAGTTTGGATCTGGTTATACTACAGACTATATAGCTATTGCATTGACTGTTCAGTTATTTCACAGACTTTGGAACTGTTTATACTATAGATTGTACAGCTATTTCACAGACTTTGGATCTGGTTATACTACAGACTGTACAGCTATTTCACAGACTTTGGAACTGGTTATACTACAGACTGTACAGCTATTTCACAGACTTTGGATCTGGTTATACTACAGACTGTACAGCTATTTTACAGACTTTGGAACTGGTTATACTACAGACTGTACAGCTATTTCACAGACTTTGGAACTGGTTATACTACAGACTATATAGCTATTTCATTGATTGTACAGCTGTTTCACAGACTTTGGAACTGGTTATACTACAGACTATATAGCTATTTCACAGACTTTGGAACTGGTTATACTACAGACTATATAGCTATTTCACAGACTTTGGAACAGGTTATACTACAGACTATATAGCTATTTCACTGACCGTACAGCTATTTCACAGACTTTGGAACTGGTTATACTACAGACTGTACAGCTATTTCACAGACTTCCCTGTTTGATGAGATGATATAAAATCAATACTGGCTGACTTTTGTGAATTTATAACTGTGTGTTAACACACATATGTGACAAACATTTTCGTTTGATTAAATCATCAGATCAGACTGGTTGAACTGTATGAATTTCGAACTGAGTGTTTGTCAGATGACACATAATTCTTTCAGATTAATGTTGCAGAGTTTGTTTCAAAAGTTTGGCTGAATTGAACTGTATGAATTTCGAACTGAGTGTTTGTCAGATGACACATAATTCTTTAGGATAAATTTTGCAGTTTGTTTCAAAAGTTTGGTTGAATTGAACTATATGAATTTCGAACCAAGTGTGTCAGACAACACATAATTCTTTAAGATTAATATTGCAGAGTTTGTTTCAAAAGTTTGGCTGAAAGTTTTAAAGTGGAACATTGTTTGGACTCAACATATGTGACAAATTCTGACTAGCCCTCTGAGGACTGTCACTTTAGCTATTCCGAATTTCAAAATTATTTGAGAAGGAAAAACATAAATTCTAACCAGCCCTCAACATTTGTAGTGTTTGTCAGCAGTGTCGTCATAAAAGCTGTAATAGAATGAGTGAAATTTTATGAATTTAAAACTTGTGCAAACTCTACACATAATTTTTGATATTAAACTAGTATAGACTGGATTGTGTTCAAACTGATGGAACTGAATAAATTTAAAACTTATGCAAACTGCAACACACGATATATTTGATGTTAAACTGGCAGAGATTGGATTGTGTTCAAACTAATGGAACTAAATAAATTTGAAACTGCAACACACTTGTGTTTGAGGGTAAAGTCGACTGCTCTGTAGAGCCCATCTATTGTGAACAGGTGCTGGATACAATGGTGTTAAAATGACAGTTACAGTTAGTTAGTATTGTCAACAGCAGCATGGTGCTAATCAAACAGGCACACAGTTGGTGTTGATTTGCTATATCACATCTAGTAGACCTTTATTAAACAAAAGGGTTAGTCTGTGTAGTATTGATATGAAACATCTCCTGTGGTATTCTCGTGGAATGTGTGATATTGTGTCAGGAGGAAATGAGATGTAATATGGATAGGAGTGAATATGATCAGAAAAGCAAGTTTCAACCAACTGAACCTAGATTGTTTTTAAATAACTGAAACCAGTTTTAGATTTTTCAAAGAAGAAACATAGTTTTTAATTTTTCAAGGTGTTGAAACATTGTTTAGATTTTCCAAGGAACTGAAACCAAATTTAGATTTTTCAAAGAGATTAAACCTAAAAAAAATTAAGGAGCTAGTATAATCTTAGTTAAAACAGTCCAAACTTCTGACATTTTCAAAGAGCCCAAAAGCGATTTTTGCTACAGATGTTTTAAAGAACATAAAAATAGTTTTTCATGGGTTTGAAATCTTGTTTCGATTTTTCAAGGAACTGAAACTGAATTTAGATTTTTCAATGAGCTGAAAACTTATTGTTTTAAGGAGATGATTATCTTATTTAGTTCAAGGATTCAAAAGCAATATTATGACATTTTACAAAGAGCCCAAACTTGATCTTTGATACATATGTATAAAAGGACAGAAAAGTTTTTTAAATGTCCTAAATCTGATTTAGCTTTTCAAGGACATTATAAACTTTATAATTAGTGTTTTCAAAGATCTCAAATTTTTTTTATCGGATTATCTTTATATAAATGGAATCCAATTATTTTGGCTATTTTTTATGAGTCATCAAAATTCTTCATAAAAATTTTAATCCTATTTCTATGATGACAAATCATTTTATTGAACAAGACTGAAATTAATGCTGTAAAGTGAACAATTATTTGTTCTGACGGAAACAGATGTACTAAGTTTAAAGATATTTCAGTTAATGCAAGAAATATGAATGCTAAAACAAATGCATCATTATATAGCCATGAATGGATGAATGGAATTACAAGTAATAGGATTGTACATAATCCATTGATTTCTTGCACTGTTGTGTAATCCGCTTTTCTGCTATGAAATTACATAGTATGGTAAAATTACTCATGAATTAACAATTAATATACATGTTAACAAAACTGATCAGTAACAAATATTCTTCAGTCGACTGCCATCCGTAAAGCCAGCTTGAATCAAGTTATATAAATTAAGACTTTGTGATAATCAATTCTGGTGCAGATATTACAAAGCAAATGTTTACGCAGTCGGATTTTGTGGCTAATTGCTAAACAATAAATTTCACTTCAGTGCACTTGCCACGAATAACAGTTGTGGAAGAATGTTCTATTAATTAAAATATTCAAATGAGGTTAGATAAACGAGACTGGCAAGTGACGGGGATGAAGGCAGTGTGTAAGTGATTGGCGACTCTCTGTTTGACCAGCACTACTATCAAGTCATTAAAGCTCTCGGGAACTGGCCACCATGTTGGTCATCGCCATGGTAATCAATATGTTCATATCCCTCATTCTGCACAGCCATGCTAATCCCATGATCTGAAGATTCTAAGTTAATTCTCTTTCATATTTGTCTGCACAATGTGCAGGGTCGTTATAGGATGTAAAAACACAGATAAGCTGGGTTAGCAAGGAAAGAGCATGTTGACAAAGAACTAAGAAGAATCTGCAACCCAACACAAGACACTCTACATGTTTTCTCTCTCTCTTCACTTCTAGAGCTTAAACATCAACATCTTATGGTGACTCTTCTCTTTTAGAGGTTACGCTGCATCAGTTAATGGCCATTCTGCACCTTTTAATGGCTATCTTTTAATGGCTGTTCTCTGTCTAAATTAGCCTGATCAAAAAAAGCACACAATGGTTTAAGATGATTTTTACAAAATCCTTGACATTAATAGGATGTGCGTAATTAACGTATTCATCAGTGGCCCGGAAAAAGCTGCTATGATCATGCCATCATTTGCCTGTCGGAGTTAGCTCCCAGGAGAGTGCTTATTGTATCATCTGGAGTTGTATTTATAAGCCAGTGTTTTTAATGTGGATATGTACAGTATTTTCTCATATGACAAGCCATGAATAGAAGATGGATAGAATAATTACTGTTATTAGTGAATCGAGATGGATTCTTCCCATCATCAAGGTTGTGTTGACAACAAATGTGGAGTGTTTTTCTTTTTCAGCATACAGTTTTAGTGACTGATTGTATCTGAATGGCTTACTGTTGAAATGCTGGGAAATGACATATTTTTCAGAAATACCATGGTTACAGTTGCTATTTTTGAATGATTAATTTTGAAAAGACAGGAAATGTTTTCTCTGTGAAATAATTATTTCACACAGGATGTAAAAATAATTATCAATTTTATTTCTGGATGAGAAAATTAATTTGTTCTGTCAAGTTGCAGTGAACCCGACCAAAATTGTTGTTCAGTTGAATTATCCATTGTTTAGTGATGTGAAATTATTATCAAAACTATTAGTAATTTTGCCTGTCATCGACTCTTCTTGACCTAGTACCTCAAACACATTTTTAACATAGATGAAGTGGAGTGAAATGATTCTATCGTGATCTTATGGAGCTAAAATTAAGCTATTACCAAGGATGTTTATTAAGGTGGCAGCAAATTTTGAGACAGGACAGCTCATCAGTTCAAACCAAGAAATGTTTTAGCATTCAGAACATGAGTTGAAAATATTTCTATATACAGTCAAACCTTTGTTTCTACTAAATGAGGTTGTGGGCTTCTGGCTCTTGTATACATGTTGAAAAACATAAATTTCTTCTGTGAACTGGCCCATTTAAAGTGACTTTCGTAGATATGTGGTTAGAAATGCAGGTAGCTGTTAGAGCACTTTTGACTGAACTCTTACATAGATGAACTATTACCAAGCACACTGCCATCGATCAAAGTTCTCACCTGGTTCAATACGTCCAAACAAATTATAAAAGACTATTTTTTTTAAATTGTGAAGTGATGTTATATTAAAGTACTTTTCAGAGATACACTATTACCAAGAATGCTTCTAAGGACAAGTTATAAAAAATGTTTAATATAATATAGAACATTTTCACCTTGGAATTCATAATGGATAATATGTGACTTTTGATGAGATAATGCAGAAGGATTTATGTTTATAAAAAAAATTTCAGTTGGCTACAACAATATAAAAAAGACCATGCATTAATTGATGACAGACAGTTGTGAAAACATGCTAATGCATTAACAAGTGGACTTGGACACTGTTCGACATTTCATTGGCATGCAGATGCTGGCTGGGTCATCAATGAGGCTGACAAGTGAAGTATGATTGTCAGCTAATGCTCATGGTAACATGTAGCTGGGAAAACCCAGCATGCACATTGTTCTGGGTGGTAGGTAATAACATGTAGTTAGAGTAATTTACTATAAGCTCTTGTGTCCAAATGGACATTAATAACAGGAAGTGAGAAGAACGCACAAACTCCAATTTATATATTACTGACCACTGTGTGGAGGTTTTTTCAGTTTGTGTTAAGTACTTGGAATAACATTCTTTTCACTTAGGATACATTTTCTTTGATGTTTGTTATGTACTTCAGATCATGAACTTTCTCAACAACTCTGGATGGTTTTTCTTTGCTGTGTATTGTTACAAACCTAAACTGCATTTTCTTTGATGTTTGTTGTTACGTACTTCAGATCATGAACTTTCTCGACAACTTTGGAGGGTTTTTCTTTGCTGTGGGATGTTACAAACCTAAATTGACCTCTTGCCTTATACTTATTCACCTTACAGAGAGATACTACCTCGGATCTCCATGAAGTTGCATGTGTACATGGATGTAAAACTTCATGTGAGGCATTACAAGGAAAATGTGACATTACGTTAGTCCACAAAATGTAATAGCAAAAAAACAGAGGCTCATTTGCTGGATTACAACCAAATTATTAGACATTACATTAATATGTAAAGTTGGATGCAAATTTAACTGCAAATAAAGTTTGTTAACAATATTGGATTACCATGAAATTATGAGTCACCATCTGTCATTGGCCAACTGAATGACATGCATGTATTTCTATTGTTTAAACTGGCACACGTTTATAATAGAAATCTATATGAGATGATTATACAGTGATAAACTGGAAATATTATACAGTCTTCCAGTCTCCTGTATTCCTGGTTCATAAAGGTACACAGGAAATAGGATTATTTTGTGGTTTTTATTTTATGTTCAACAAATCTCTGCTTCTTGGCAGAAAGGCTGATTTCAAACATTTGTCGAGGATGTAAATTCCCAGACTAAGAAATATTTGTTGGATTACCGAATATTTGTGTTTACTAGAAGGAAGCATTGTAAATAGATTTTTAACACTTGTTGAGGATCACAAATTTGAAACTGAATTATTATATTGCATAACTCAATTATATTGCCAAAAGGTTATCCATAAAGTTTCAAGGAAAAACATCTGTGTATTATCTTCAATAGCTGAATAGCATATTCAAGCAACTGGTTATTGGTGAATCATCATGGATGAATAATATAACACATTTTTCTTAGATAGCCAAATGGCATATTAAAAACTCTACATTTATCTATGGATTCTCATGGTTGAAAAACAGTAAAAACTTTCTTGAATAGATGAATTCAGATTTAAATCACTGTTTATTAGTGAATCTTTAAGAATTAAAAATCTTTCTGAAAGTTTTCCTGGATAGCATAAAACACAGCATATTCATTCAAGGATCAAAAGTGAGCCATGGTGGTCCAGCAGTAGAACGTCGGACTCTCAAGCTGATGACTGGTTCAAAACTCATTGGAACCTGGCTCACACTTGACTACGTGTCGAAATAATCAAATGGGTGATTAATCTTCTAAATATTTGTCAGATTGCTGCATTGGATATCAGAATTGAATATCCGAACCTCCAAGGTTTATCAGTGAAAGTTCATGATATAAAAATCTTGCAGTATTTTTCATGGTTAGCTGAACAGTGTATGCTGACCACTGAGGTTTATCAGTAAGTGTTCAAAGTGACACCAGTTTTTAATCAGGGCAACATTGCTGTAATGTGTAGCATGGCCTGGCTCGAGGTCGGGTATGGTGTTTGTGTTTGCCTGAGATGTGTGTTGCTCAACGTCTGATTGCAGTGTTGTTGGCTCATGAAAACATGCCTGTAGGATTATCACGCTTATGCTGTTTGTGCTGCGGTGGCACGAGACGACTTTCTCTATGATGAGAGGTTCGCTACTCGGATGTTTCGGAGTGCCACGACTCAAACACAAAGGATGCAAGCGTTTAGAGAGGTCTCCATCAATCTCTAGTGCTAGCGATGACTTGAAGCAGATTTCACGGAACAGGTCAGGGAGAAGGAGAGTCTCTATAGATGACCTGGATGAGGGGTTTTATCCAAGAAGGAATTACTATCCCAAAAGGTCTTGGATTGATAATAGAAGGCCCCAGATAGATTATGACAATTCTCAAAACAGAGTCAATGTACAATATAGAAGACTGCCACCAGATGGCAGGCAAGATTGTATAATTGCACCAGAAAGATCTCCTGTAAGTTACAGAAGGTTACCAGGGGGAAAAATTGATTATCCAATTAGGAGAAGGCCCAAAGCAAATTATAGATTTCCTCCAGAGAATATAGATTATGGAATTGCTCCAAGAAGGTCAAATGCAAATTATAGTTTTCCACCAGATGAAAGGCATGACCATCAAATTGATCCAAGAAGGTCAAATGTGAAATATAGGAGTTTACCATCAGAGGATAGGCTAGATTATCAAATTGATCCAAGAAGGTCAAATGTGAAATATAGGAGTTTGCCACCAGAGGTTAGGCTAGATTATCAGATTGATCCAGGAAGACATAATGTGAAGTATAGGAGTCTGCCACCACAGGATGGATTAAACTATCCGGTAACTCACAACCCTAATGTAAATTATAGAAGGCCTCCACCACAGGATGTAGATTATCCAGTACGTCAGAGAAGGCCCAACGTGAATTATCAGAATCTGCCACCAGAAGATAGGATAGACTATCAAATTGCTCCTAGAAGACCAGATATAAATTATAGAATTTTACCTTCAGAGGATACCGACTATCCAATAATTCAGAAAAGACCTAATGTCAATTATAGAACAGTGCAATCAGAAGATAGGCTTCAGTATCAAATTGCTCCAAGGTCTAATGTCAGTTACAGAGGTCTTCCACCAGAGGATAAACTGGACTATGTTCCTAGATACAATATTAATTACAGATATCCACCAGCAGAAGATAGGCTAGACTATCAAATCATTCCAAAAAGACCTGGTTTGAATTATAAAAAGTTTCCACCTGATGACAGGTTAGAGTATACAATGACTCCAAGAAGGTTGCATCCTAACTACAGAAGTTTGCCACCAGAAGAACGGTTAGACTATGCGTTTACTTCAAGAAGGATGCATGTAAACTATAGAAGTCTACCACCAGAGGGCAGTCTAGTTTCTTATGGGTTTCAACATGCCCCACCCAAACCTGTACGAGGCATTCTGAAAAAGAAATCCTATGAAGGTTACTATGGATACAGATATCAACCCCGATATTTGGAGGTAACTTGGTGTTAAGTGACATTTTGTGTTGTACAAAAATAACCATCATGATTTATGTATCCTTGTAGATACATGTTCTTGTACTATCAATTTTAAACATATTTAAAATAACCATCATGATTTAAATATCCTTGTAGATACATGTTCTTGTACTACCAATTTAAAAAATATTTCACACAATTTAAACATTGCTAAAATATATATAGTTCACTAAAGATTTTCACATTTAAGTTAAATTTATAAACATATTTGGACACATTAAAATATTTTTCAGTGTAGATTGTACTTCTAAAACAGATTTGAGACACTTTAAAATATTTTATAATGTTTATTTTTGTTCAAAAACAAAATGGAAAATATTAAAATATTTTACAATGTACATTTTTGTTCTAAAACAGTTGCATTTTTTTGCTTTTTACATTACTGGATGCTAATGAAACCATTATACAATAACTGTCTTTTTAATATATTTTTTTATTAAAACTTTAAGGATTGCCAGATTGCCAACAATGCAGCATATTTCTTTGTGTAGTCTGATATCACAACCAGCACTGTACACCATTGTTTTCTTGGTTGGGTGTTCCAGTTGCACTCAAATGGTTTCAATTTTGTCAGATTCCGGTTTCACCCAAATGGTTATAATTTACCCGGATTCAGATTGTACTGAAATGGTTTCAATTCCTTCCGATTGTGCACTCCCAGAAGGGTTTCAGTTTTGCAAATTTTGCACTCTGAGGAAGGGAAGCAAACAAACATTTTGCGAATACAAGCTTGAGACAATAGCCAAACATTGCGTGCGTGTCAAATCAACTATCTTAGTTTGCACGTACCGAGATTAGCACTCAACCTCTACAATGACGGGCAGAAATTCTTGTTCTAGTGCTAGACATCACCTTTTATAAGAGAAAATAAAAATAGCTCAAGTGTTATGTTTTGGTTTGATGAGCATTACAGAGGGTGAGAGAGGATATTATAGTGTTTTTGTCTTGGCTTTTTAAAAGTTATACAAGGTGAGACAGAGTTATGCAATTCTTATCATGGTTTCACAAGTTATACAAGGTGAGAAATGATGTTATACTGTTACTGTTGTGGTTTTTATAAAAGTTACACAAAGTGAGACATGATGTCGTACAGTTCTTGTCATGGTTTTATAAAAGTTACACAAGGTGAGAAATAATGTCACATAGTTCTTGTCATGGTTTTATAAGAGTTACATAAGGTGAGAAATAATGTCACATAGTTCTTGTCATGGTTTTATAAGAGTTACATAAGGTGAGAAATAATGTCATATAGTTCTTGTCATGGTTTTATAAGAGTTACATAAGGTGAGAAATAGTGTCATATAGTTCTTGTCATGGTTTTATAAGAGTTACACAAGGTGAGACAGTATTATTATACAGTTATGGTCATGGTTTTATAAACGTTAAGCAAGGTGACACATAATGTCATACAGTTCTTGTCATGTTTTTATAAAATTACACATGGAGAGATGTGATGTCATTGTTATTGTCAGTTTTCTTTTACCTTTATGAAAATTACACAAGTTGAGACAGTGTTATACTTTGTAAATCCATATTTTTAAAAATTAATTACTTTTTTTTTTAAATTATATTTTACAATTTTTTTTTTTTTTTTTTTTTTTTTAAATCTCACCCGCATTAATATGACAATCCACAGATTCAACCATAACCTACCCTGATCTCACCCAAACGTAACACCTTGCTTCAAAATCTGTATTATGTTTAGATTCTCTAGAGTTATTTGGAACTTCTATGATTTGTGCTTTGGAAACAAATACATTAATTAGTTAATGTCTTATAATCACATGAAGTTAATTTCTTGAGACATTTTCTCACTGGGTGAGCCTCAGTAGTCCAGCGGTAGAACGTTGGACTCTCAAGCTGATGACTGTGGTTCAAAACCCATTGGAGGGTGGCTCACATTTGACTACGTGTCAAAATAACCAAATGTTTGACAAATAGTCAATGATTAATAAATCAATGTGCTCTTAAACAAAATTAACTAAATTATGACACTGGATTTTTAATAATTGCTGATGATCCTTCATAGATATGTACAAAATTGGGAATTTCAAAGGACATTGACCTGCCTCTAGCTTGTCAAATAGCTGTGGAGTCATGTAAGGCTATAGACCCCAGTTTAAACAATTGTAGAACTAATATATATTTAGTCAGTTAAAGATATTTGCTTTCTTCAATGGAAAATGTTAGTTTTCACCTCCACTATGACTGTCAATGGTGTCTGGCTGTGAACTGGTCGGTCATCAGATCGATCCTTCTGCAGTTTGGGCTATTTTCCATTCCAGCCAGTGATCCACAACTGGTTCATCAAAGGCTGTGTTATGTGCTGTTCTGTCTGTGGGATGGTGCATATAAAAGACCCCTTGCTGCTTATCATAAAAGATTAGCCTATGTGGCAGCAGCAGGATTCCTCTCAAAACATATGTCAGAATGACCATATGATTGACGTCCAATAGCCAATGATAAGATAAAAATCAATGTGCTCTAGAGGC
>JAULBS010026973.1:0-10465 GCA_032355785.1 Symmetromphalus regularis
AGAGTGTCTCGTTACAATGTTCCTGCAAGCCGGGTCTCTCATAATTTAGTATAGAGTGTCTCATTACAATGTTCCTGCAGGCCGGGTCTCTCATAATTTAGTAGAGTGTCTCGTTACAATGTTCCTGCAAGCCGGGTCTCTCATAATTTAGTAGAGTGTCTCGTTACAATGTTCCTGCAAGCCGGGTCTCTCATTATTTAGTAGAGTGTCTCGTTACAATGTTCCTGCAAGCCTGGTCTCTCATAATTTAGTATAGAGTGTCTCGTTACAATGTTCCTGCAAGCCGGGTGTCTCATAATTTAGTATAGAGTGTCTCGTTACAATGTTCCTGCAGGCCGGGTCTCTCATAATTTAGTATAGAGTGTCTCGTTACAATGTTCCTGCAAGCCGGGTCTCTCATAATTTAGTATAGAGTGTCTCATTACAATGTTATTAGGGAGGGGATGTTGCTCAAGTGGTAGCATGTCCACGTGTGAAGTGGTCGACAACTGGTTCATCAAAGGCCATGGTATGTGCTGTCCTCTCTTTTGGAAAGTGCATATAAAAGACCTTTGCTGCTTATCAGAAAAAGTAGCCTATGTGGTGCAGCGGAATTCCTCTAAAGAAATATGTCAGAATGACTATATGATTGACGTCAAAAGCTGATGATAAGATAAAAATCAGTGTTCTCTAGAAGCATCGTTAAATAAAACAAACTTTGCTTTACATTACAATATTATTGTTTATATAGCATTGTTGTAATGAGGTGAGACTGTCTGTAAATTGAAAGTGTTTGTATTTCAGACGGGTATGGGTGGTATGAAACGTGACTGTGGAGGTGCAGCAGGAATACTGGCAGCCTTTAGCCTGGCAGTCAAAATGGTTTGTATCATATTTTGTTTTCTGTCATCATTTCTTACTAACTGATGTGAATATCATTTATTTTTAGTTGTAGAACCTGTTCTGTTTCAAACCTAGACTGTTGTTAAATTGGAGAGATATTCATAATAGATCTTATTTTCATTGATCTGTAGAAGTTTATAGTTAACATCATGCCATGTTTATCTAAAGGCAGATTTGTTACATGGGTATTTCAAGAAATTATAAATATTTGCTGCTCAGGCCTAAAAAAGGTTTTATTGAAATCTGACCCCAGCCAGTGAAATGACAAAATCTGTGTTGTTTTTCATTGTGAGAATTATTTTAAATGCTTCCGTTACTATATACCTCTCATTTATTCTTGTTTCTGGCATGGAATTTATAAATGCTCTGTTATGCTTTGGCTGTATTGCAAAATCCTCTACCCCCTCCTCCCAACTTTCCTCACTCCTCACTCCATTTTATTTTTTGGACACAAGTGCCAATTTAACTTGTGCTCATCAAAAGCATGTTTCACAACTTCTTGATTTCATTATTACATTAAAACGTATACTTCACTGTAGTTGATTTTTTTTTTTTATTATTTTTTTTTTTATTAACATGATCTACAGTTGGTACTTGTAGTAGGTAAACTAAAACCTTTAGTCATTATGATATCTAAAGAAAATAAAACAAAATAATCTGATTAAAGATTTTGTATTTGTAGGGATTCAAGGAGAATCTCCATGCTGTGTTCTGTTTGGCGGAGAATGCGGTTGGTCCTAAAGCTTTCCGACCTGATGATATCCTCACCATGTATTCTGGCAGGTTTGTGTCTAACACTAGTTTTGTCATATATATTTTGTTACTGAGATAACTCTAAATACATTTGGATTTATGTAACATGGATAATTTAGTAACAGACAATTCAGTATTTGATAAATAGGCTATTTCAGGAGTGGACAGTGTTTACAACAAGCATCAAAATGTGTAAATCCCCAATAGGGCAATCTCTCTTGGAACATTTAAGAGATTAAACATACTTTAAACCTTATCAGCTGTATTGCTAAACAAAAACAATTACCACATTGAAGAATATGATAGATAAAATCTTTTGAAGGAAACCTTAGGCTCTTTAGGTGGCAGTTGTAGGTGTGGTTGTATGCACCTCGTCACACATAAAGGTTTGCCTTAATAAGTATTATTATCAGACTCTCAATCTGATGCCAACAGTTCAAAACACTTTGAGAGTCTGGCTCACATTTGACTGTCAAAATAACCAAATGTTTGACATCCAATAGCAGATGATTAATAAATCAATGTACTCTGGTGGTGTCGTTAAAGCAAACCAACCAAAAATAAATAAATTATTAATTAATTTTAAAATGTATTGTTTTGCAGAACTGTTGAAGTTAATAATACTGATGCTGAGGGACGACTTGTACTAGCTGATGGGGTGAGTTAAATATTTAATACATTATAAACAAAATTCTGTCAAAACTGGTCTTACCAGCCATGTTTGTATACAAAAAATATTATTAAGTTGCAACCCGTCTATTGAAGCTACTTTAGATCTTTCTGTTCACTGTTTAAACACATGCATATAAAAACCACCTGTTAACCTGTAACAGCAACTTTAAGTAGGTCCCTTGTTATATGTACAGGTTTAACTGTGAATCTGGCAGTGGTTAAAAATACATATATATTTTAAAATTAATTTGTATAGATTAATCTAGATCCACAAATTTAAGACACATTTCATAAAATAATCAAGAAAAACTTCTAATGGTGAATAAAGGTGTTTTTTTTTAATTCCAATCAGTGGTCCACAACTTGTTTGAATCTAAACTTAGATGTAAAATGAGGTCTGGATGTGACATAATGTAATCTTATGGTAAACTGTTTTGTTTTTAGGTAGTTTACGCTCAAAAAGACCTGCAAGCTGATGTGATAGTAGACATGGCCACGTTAACTGGAGCTCAGGGAATTGCAACAGGTGAACTCACTTCTGTTAGATTTGTTAATCTTATACCACTATTTTGTTCACATCATAACAAAGGTAATGACAAAACTGCAGTACAGTACATAATTATCACCTCTTTCAGATTTGATACAAATTTAACATAGGCTAATTATCATAGAATTATGTAGTGATCTTCAAAATATGAATACAATTCGCGATGTGAAAAAGTAAAGTTTGTTTTACTTAATGACGCCTTTAGAGCACATTGATTTTTATCTTATTATCTGCTATTGGATGTTAAACATATGGTCGTTCTGATGTATTTTTTTGAAGAAACCTGAAGCCTCCATATAGGCTACTCTTTCTGATAAGCAGCAAGGAGTCTTTTATATGCACATTCCCACAGCTCATATAATTTGCAATGTGATACTGAACAAAATGTTCGCTGATTACAATTTGCAAATCTATTCAATGGGTCAATCAAGTGTACAAGTTGACCATGTGTAATTTCATAGAAAAAAAGCTAACTGTGTCCTTCAATGCTGTAGTTTACAAATTTCTTTTGTTGTTTTTCTAGGTCGATACCATGCAAGTATTTTGACAAATGATGAAGATTTTGAGATGGCCTGTATCCGAGCTGGTCAAAATTGTGGTGATCTAGTTCATCCAGTGCCATATTGCCCTGAACTTCACTTCAGTGAGTTTGCTAGCGCACTGGCCGATATGAAGAATTCAGTGTCTGTAAGTTTTTATACATCGTTAAAATTTCTGTGTCATATTGTAGTTAATGTACTCCACTCCAGAAAAAAATGTTTGACATAACCGTTGTTCAGAAAATGAGCAATAGAAATATCAATAAAAATGTTTGACATAACCGTTGTTCAGAAAAGGAGCAAGTGAAACATCAACAAAAATTTTTGACATAACCATTAATTCTAGCACAAATTTTGTAGGATATCTCTATCATAATATATTGATTTTCCATTATTACCCTACTGTTGTCTTGTTTTATTTTAGGATTGGAGTAATGCACAAGTATCATGTACTAGCCTCTAAAGGATTTCTCGTTTTATATTTATTTAATGGACATCTCCCCTCCCCCTAGCACAACTTTTATAGGATATGACTATCACAATATATTGATTTTCCATTGTTTACCTATTATTGTCTGTTTGTTTTAGGATCGGAGTAACGCACAAGTATCATGTGCTGGCCTCTTTGTAGGGTCCCACCTCGGTTTTGATTATCCTGGTGTGTGGTTGCATATCGACATGGCTGCACCTGTCTACGTGGTATGTATTATGAATATTACTCTTTTTTTTTTTATAAAACTTAATATTTTTAACAAACGTTTTCTTGTTTTTAGCTCTTTTTCAGGTTAGGTTTTTGCTACATTTCTACGAAGTAACAAGGGCTAAGTTAATGAAATTGGAGTTAAGGTTCTTGAGTGGTTGCTCAACTCCTTGCATAATAAATTATTTATAGAATCTTTTGATACAGATAGTGATATTTCAGGGTTTTAGACAGTATTTATACACCACATCATGATCTTAGTGAGCAAAACAATATTTGGGGTCCATTTTTGGGGAGGAAATCAAAATATTAAATTTGTGGAATTTATCTTTGAATGTACTTCTTACTGCAATATTTTAATTAATTTATCAGAGATGGGACTTTTTCCTATTTTCTCCACCAATCCACGTTTTTAACTTTCCAAACTGTGTAGACATAAATAAATTTAAATATTGCTGTTTTATATACAGAGAAATTTTGTTGACAATTTTCAGGTTTTTTTTCTAAAGGCTGGTTCCATCCCTCATTTAATATATAATAATTGTTTTAATTGGATTTTGTGGATTTCATTTTACAGGGTGTCCGAGAATTACCTGTACACCTTCTGTCTGTTACCAATAATTAGTCACTTATGGTGTACAACATATTGAATGTTTGTAACATTGTTACTTTAATAAAAGAAACTTTGGAAACTACATATTCTAAAAAAAGCTTTTTAATAATCCTACATGTGCTTCCATAATTTTTGGACACTCTGAATATGTTATAGTAGCTCTTCTGTTTACTGTATATATGTCAATGCCTAACTGTAACAATGTTATAATTGAAGGGCGAGCGGGCTACAGGTTATGGAGCGGCACTTCTTCCAGTAATCTTCGGACAATATTCAGAAAACTCTCTGATAAAATCTATATCTCCGAGCATCTTCAACTCCCTGAACTCCCTGGAAGCTGGTGACACAAACTCACCAAAAAAGCAGAGGTTACAATAGTCTCTCTATCTAGCAAAATGTTGTGAATCATATTCGAATGTCTCATCTCACTACTGTATGATGCAAAAAAGCAGAGACTACAATAGTCTCTCTAGGTAGCAAAATGTTGTGAATCACATTCGAATGTCTCAACTCACTACTGCATGATGCAAAAAAGCAGAAACTACAATTGTCTCTCTATCTAGCAAAATGTTGTGAATCACATTCGAATGTCTCAACTCACTACTGCATGATGCAAAAAATGAAAAAGTTTTTAATTCGTATGATGCAATTGTGGGTTCAGACTTCAAACACTGGCACCACTCACAATCATAATGAACGTTTATCTTGATCAACTTTCTGTGTATGTTAATTGTCAAAGAATGAAAATGTTTTTAATTCATGAAAATGATTTGCAAATTTTGAAATGAGTTTTTTAAATCTACATCTTTTTATATATATACACATATAAATATCCTACTTTATTTTTCAATATCTGTATTGCACATAACCAAATCTAAACTGGGACGAACCCTATAAAATATAGGAAATATGTCCCAAGAAATTCGTAATGTTCAGATAATTATGCTATCAAACAAATTCTATGACAAAGTTGACAATCCAACCCCTGCAATTAAGAATATCTACACGGCAAAATAAATGCTGTGGAGAAATAGTGTCCATAGCAATTTTAGCATTCACACGCCAATAATAAAAAAAAAATACATCTTGAAATAAATTTTAAATTTAATTCATGGCAAAAAAAAGTGCCACGGAGAATGAAAACCTCCCCGGCAATTCTTCACAACATTGCTGATTGCCACAGGGTTGCAATCTCCATCATGGTTTATATGTTATACATATCTTGTAAACAGGGAATTTTTGTACATAAAATATGATTCATATGTGTACGTGTGTTAGGAATGAAGATTGATAAATGGGTGATTGTTGGATTTTGATTTCAGTTTTGTGTAATTGATTTTGCAATTAATGTTTTATATTGTGTAGTGGTTAAGTTGGCAAGAACATTTTAAGAGTAAAGATCAAACAAGTTTATGGTTTTAATGATTAGCATATTTTAACAGATAAATCTATTAATAATAGATTTTTTCTAGTTTCTAACAAGTATATTACATATACTGATATAGAGAAATGTTTAATTGAGAATGTACCAGCTCATCAATGTAATCAGCTACTGTTAGGTGTCAAATAATGTATTTGTGACACATGGTCATTTGAAGAAACCAAATATCGGGAGACATGTGCATTATATTTTATGTAAATTGTTGTGTATTCTGTAGTGTTTTTCATTCACTATACACATAGTTTTTCATTGGTTTATAATGTGTTTGGGTCATTGTATAGGTAACAGATAAGCATTTTTGGAAACAGCAAAAAAACATGTTTCTTTCTATGGATTTTCATAAAATTCTATTACAAATTAAAGAAATGGAATAACAAACAATTCTTATTATTTTTCATGATTTTTGTTCTTTTTGGTAGCCATTTTGGTAATGATAGCAACCACACTACAGTACTTAATCCTAGTTATGTGACTTTCTATCCTCACAGTAAATGAAAACTTTGTGCAGTGTACTAAAATGTTAATTTCATGGCTCATCTTTCATGTATTTTACAAAAAATTGTAAACATATTTTATTAGGCAAACTTGAGATAAAACTACCATTTTCTTTGGCTGTATTGAGGCTGAGAAATATAATACTTATATGCAATGTAGCCCCAGTAGGAGAGAATAACAATGTAAATATCTTATACAATAATTTTTATTGAAGTTTGTGGTTGCCTTGGTATTGAGCCTTGGAAATGTGCCATAAATGTTTGAGAAAAATGTCTGAGAATAATTTTACTGAAATTTAAAAACAGTGTTTTTTTAATTTTCAGAAATGCTTATATTTGTTCTCTACATGGAACCAAGTTAACCTTATTTGAATTTTTTTTTTTAATATTCATGATTAATAAAAACAAATACTAGAGTATTCAAATCTAGCTCTGGCTTAATCCTCATATTTGAAGACCTGCTTGTAAGAACCTGTTAATCCACATCGCGGCTATTTTGAGAAAATAAGGATTTTGAAATGGGTTACCAGGTTATGACAAACATTGAAAATATAACAATAAAATTTTATAACAATTAACTTGCTGAGTTCATGCTCTCAACCAAACCAACATTATCAAACAATTATTTTTATGCATTTTTGTATTGCTTTAATATGAGTGTTATTATGAAGGTAGTGTTTGCTTTAATATGAGTGACATTATGAAGGTAGTGTTTGCTTTAATATAAGTGTCATTATGAAGGTAGTGTTTGCTTTAATAATGCTAGTTTACTGGGTATAACGGTACCAAAAACATCAAAATAGTGAGTTAGCAGGTTTTTTGCATGCAGGTCTTCCTTTGCTAAATGCCATATCAATTTTATGTTTTTCTAAGACAACTTGAATTTGTTCTCTATAAACAAACTGATAATTGGGGAAGAGAGTATTTTGCCACTGCCAAAAAAATAAAATTATTATAGAATGTTTAATGCCATGTTTTTTCAATGAATATGTCTGAAAAGTATGATGTATATTTTAATTTCAATTTTTATGATTGTTTTATTTACTGTGTAATAAAGTGATTATCGTGAACCTGGTGTTAGTGTATTGATAGATTTGCAACATCAACATTAAATCACAGGCTTTCTACCATTTCTCGATTGGAATGCAATATTTAACACAACCCTGGCATATTGTGTGTAGTGGCAGGAGGTGGAGCAGGGTAGGCCATGACCCCTCACATTTTAGGGGCCAACTAATCAAAAAAAAATCCCTAAAAATAAGTTTTTTTTTGCTGAATAAAATTATTTTCAGACTCTTGACAAAATAAAAGTTTTCGAAGTATGAGGAAGTTCTTGCAGGAAACCTGCTTTCCTAATTTACAGTGGTCCCCCACTTTCAAATGCACTCCATGGGCCCTAAGTGGGTATGACTAAGTCTTTACTACACACAGTTTACAGAAGAAGCATGCTTTCTTCTATTAGCAGCAAAATGTCTTTTATTAGTATGCCTTTTTCACATACAGAACATTACATTCCACAGTTTTTTGGTGGACGTAAACTTATACCAGTAATTGTTTCTACAACCATGACCCACTGCACTCGAAACATTCTAATTATGTTCCAATCAACACTTTGTGTAATCAAAACCATATCATAGTACAAGACTATCTAAAGGATTTTTTCTATTCCAACCAGTGGTCCACAACCAGTTCATCAAAGGCCATGGTGTGTGCTGTCCTGTCTGTGGAATGGTGCATATAAAAGACCCCTTTCTGTTTATCGGAAAGAGTAGCCTATGTGGCTGCAGTGGGTTTTCTCTAAACAAATGTGTCAGAATGACCATATGATTGACATCCAATAGTCAATGATAAGATAAAATCAGTGCTCTAGAGGCATCGTTAAATAAAACCAACTACTAAAGGATTTTTGTTTGTTGGCTTCATGGATAACTAAACTCCAGGCTTTAACATTACAAAATGTAAAGTTACCATCTGACCTTCCCTGATATAATTCTAATGAAAAATTAAACATGAATAAGATTGGAAATTTTATTTTATTTAAATATATAAATATCATTGTATTGTGAATCCTTATGAGAATAAGTTGTGCTGGAATTTATGTCCTTCAGAATATTTGTTCTAGAAATGAATATCCTGCTCCAGTTTTAATGAAGAAACCAGTATCTTTATCCACATGTACTAGTTGTGACAGTGAGCCTCAATGGTCCAGTGGTAGGACATCTTACTCTCAAGCTGAAGACAGTGGTGCTGTTATTTCGTATGTGTTTATTTTATCTTTTAATAAAGGTTCTAGCATGGTTTTGATATAACTAAAACTCAGTATCCAGTACTTAAGTCTAGACGTTCATGATCTGAAACTATGCTAGATTCTGCGCACGCATCAGACCCATGGACTCAACTCTTTTCATTCATAATGCAGTTTAGAAATTGTTGTCATGGATACGACCTCTGGCATTATCAGGGAGTTCTGTCCAAAACCGGAGTTTCATTCTTTCATTTGTTTTCTTTAAGAGGGATGTTCCTCGCTACTGCAGTGTGGAGTCATATTTCTGCAGTGTGGAGTGAATGCTTCGTTAGCGATGTTGTTGTTGTTGTGACGTGTAAGTAATTCAATGTCGTTGAAACCGTAGTCGTTGTAATTTGTGGCCATGATGCATGACCTAGTCTTTGTGATGGAAGCATTCACCGCGAACAGGTTGTCATACATAAGACCAGCGACCACAGCACCGAATATAGGACCGAACCAGAAAACCTGAAAGACCAAAAAATTTACGTTGCATATCAGGGGTTGAAATAGCCAGTAGTGACATATTTTACAGCTCAAACTTACAAAACATCATGACTTCTAATCAGAGCTGGATTTATAATGGGCCAGTTGTTACGGACCCCTCACACCCCTCCTCCTGCCAGAGAGCCCCCAGACTTACTTTATTAAAACAAATGTAATAATTATAAAATTAATTCTATTCATTAATTTTAGTTTTTTTTAAATTTGTTATTTGACGTGCAATTTAATTTCTGATTGGTCCCTGAACCTTTGAATATTTATTTAAAATTGTTTTAACATCATGCGGTATTCTGTATCCAGGTAAACCGGATGCTTATAAAAGCCGGATAACGACACTAGTGTTACTGTTCAATCAGTACTTTGATACCAAACACCCTGGTTCCGTTCTTCAAAATATAAGTTAGAATGTTGAAGAAAGTCAAGAAATTAATTTGATTTGATGACCTAGGATAACTCCAGATTACATTTCAGTATATCTTTTTTTGATTTTGCATTGATTTAATAGATGGTTTTAATACGGGCCTGGTATTGCTACATCATTTACTATATACTCGACCAAAAACAAGATTATGCATGTAATTAATAGTCATTTATTTCATAAACAAGACGACATTTATGGCAAAAATTCTAGAGTTAGATAACCACACCATTTAGGAGGAGGAGTGTGTGTCCAGTAATATCACAAGTTAAAACACGTCTGCTGCCAGTGAACCATTATTGTGATCACCCCAGGAAACAAAAATATTTCAACATGCATACACTATCTCATTTGGTTGGCTATATTTTGAATTACTTTCATGCAATGGAGGATCCAGCGAGTAGTTTTGAGGTCAAGACATCTTTTATATTTGTGTGTCTAGCGTTTCCTATTTTCCTATCAGTTTTCTGACGGGCACTTTTATAAAACATTTTTAAAAGTGATAAAATAGGGCAGGCCAGTACGCAATGGGGGGTGGGGTCGCACGCTCCTCCCTAAATCTGTCGAGGTCCGTAAATGCAAATTTGGATTGACGCTAATTTACTAGAATAACGTTAA
>JAULBS010026993.1:0-10464 GCA_032355785.1 Symmetromphalus regularis
AAAGGCCGTGGTATGTGCTATTCTGTCTGTGGGATAATGCATATAAAAGATCCCTTGCTGTTTATAGAAAAAAGCAGGGGGTTTCGTGTCTCCTACTAACACTAACCTCTGTCCTGGACAGAGAGCACAGGAACCTGAGTTGTGTGCCCGGGACAGCGTGCTTGAACCTTAATTGGATATACACTTGTAAGCACGAAAATATATACAACCAATTGAAAAACAACAAAAATTAATTAAATATTGAAGCAAGTGATTAAAGTCAGCCCTTTTTGTAGGTAGGGTTAGGTTTGCAGAAATATCCAATTTATTTTTGCTCTATGCAAAAATGGTCAATATTCTTGAGGTTAGGGTCATTATTTTAATATTTTCTTGTCACTGTATGAAACTAATTAAGAACCATGTATAATATAGGTGGAAAGAGACATTTAATGTATAATGTATATAAGACCTAAAATAAGTGTGTTTTTTGGGGGGGGGGAACTGAATAAAATTATCATTTAATTTATAATTATAATTATTATTATATCTAATAATTTTAAATACAGAAAAAAATTAAAATGTTGAAAAAATATTAAGATTAGCCACTCTTCTTAGGAAGAGTCAGGTGCCAGAAACACATAGTTATTTATTCTTAGACTTAATGTCTTTGATAAGTTTAACAAACATTTTATTTTAAACCAGATGGTTGAAAGTTGCTTTTCTTTTAATAAATCATGGGTTCCTGTTACACATTTTAAGAGGGAATTACAAGCTACAATTTTATATGTTGTGAAATCAGTTAGTTATTTTTTGAGGATTCTGGTTTTATTTACATTGTATTCACATTTAGTATACATGGTGTACTTTACTGAAAATACACAGTTATATACAGAATCAGATATGAAGAGATTTATAATAAGTAACCTGTGCAAGTTGTTTTTCCATTCCCTGAGTATCCAGTCTTGCACACACATGTAAATGATCCTGGAGTATTAGTGCAGTTTGCATTAGTGTGGCAGTTGTCAGTCCCATCAATACACTCATTGATATCTGAAAAACAAAACAAATATTGTCAGTTATTTTTACAACAAATATCTGGATCAGTTAATTTAGTACCATGTCAAAAGTGTATTAATTTGGTTTTTGTTTGTACATGTATTGATACACCCATGCCACAATTTTATTTTAAAAATAAGAAGTGTATTCATTGTTATCTGAAAAAGAAATGAATGTAGTTAACAATTTGTTTAATGATAGTCAAGTATCGCTGATTCTCAAAAGACGGCCTAAATCTTAAGGCGGTCTATTTTTGTAAAGGCTTGTTTACAACGAATCTGTGCACGCGCGAACCATGACATCGGAATAATTTTGTTGTAAGATATTTACAGATACCGACTGTGAAAAAAAATTAGGTAAAAAAAGGTAAGAATTAACTTTTTAAAAGATCAAATGGTACAAAACACTCATTTGGAATTGCAGATTCACATTAAATAACATGCAATCAATGCATACCTTAATAAATTGTGAGTATCACTTGCAAAACTCATAAACAAGCCCAATCTGTCAAAAACGTACTTTTAGAAAGTCATGTGAGACAGATTTCGCACCTAAATAAAAGTACGACCTAGTTGACTAATACTTTCGAAAAACAGACTGTTGTTTGGGAGACTGTTAATAAATGTCTGCAACCGGCTAGGGAAGGATTTCGTTTAAAAAATAATAATAACACGTAAGATTTGAAAGATTTGTTTATTGATTTTAATAGTAACATAACCAAGATTAAATATTATTATGTTACAATGATTGTATGATTACAATTGCGCGTATGCAAAACCTTCTTCCCATTAATATGCTGCCTTTTGGGAACACGAGGATAAATAGTAGCCACAACAAAATAATTTCTTAGAATGAAAAAGAACGGGAGTTCTGTTTGGATATATTTCCTTAAGATTAGTATAAATGAACTGTTCTTTTTTAGTATTGTGAAACTATTAAAATTTAAGCACCGTCCCTTAGCAGATTTCTTTGTAATTAAATAACAAATTTTGAAATTATCTCCCTTGCGTGAAAACTCAATCAGCAGGCCGGCTAAAGCTATGCAATGAGAAATCAACTTTGTAACATTAATATTATCTTTGATATACATTTGATTTAAAAGACGATCACAATAAACGCATGCATATTTAGTGTTTAAATGATCGTGAACAATAAATGTCCCAACTTACTAGCACAGCAGAGCGACATGTTGCTTTTGTCACGTGACCTTTTAAAAACGATTATTTAAAAATCGATGGAAAAAAACAACCGAAACGACGAATTAATATTTTTGGACATATTAAAAGGACAGTATCATAGTAGTAGAAATACGTTTTTCTGTTAATGTTTAACACTTATTATTATTATTCATATTTAACTCTGAATACAAATAGTACACATTTTGTTACATCTAGACCCAAAATGTTGTTTGGGTCTAGATGTAATAAAATATATAACAAAAGAAATCTACTAAGGGACGGCGCTTAAATTTTAATGAAAAAAAAATAAAATAAAAAAATAAACACACACACACACACACATATACACACACAGTCGAACCTATCTATGACGGCTACTCATGGGAACAGGCAAAAGTGGCCGCTATATACAGGTCTTATATTGGACCGAAAATTTTAAACAAAATATTTGCATTACAACTATTAAGGATCTATATATATATATATGCACAACTGACTTCCAATCCTCAATTGCAGTGTCGCTTACGTCACCTCGCTTTCCTCTTAAGTGTACCTGCGACCATGTGTCTATGCCTGAATGAATCCAGCCAACAAATTGAAACTCTACTCCCAAATCTTCAACAAACTTCAACAAATTTTAATGAAAAAAAATTAAATAAAAAATAAACAAACACACACACATATATATACACACAGTCGAACCTATCTATGACGGCCACTCATGGGAACAGGCAAAAGTGGCCGCCATATACAGGTCTTATATTGGACCGAAAATTTTAAACAAAATATTTGCATTAGAACTATTAAGGATCTATATATGTGCACAACTTTGACTTCCAATCCTCAATTGCAGTGTCGCTTACGTCACCTCGCTTTCCACTTAGTGTACCTGCGACCACGTGTCTATGCCTGAATGAATCCAGCCAACAATTTGAAACTCTACTCCCAAATCTTCAATAAACTTTAACGCCTTCACCTTAATTAGCGGACCATTGACATTTATTCTACGAGCAGTGGCATCTTGGAACCATTTCCAAACCAACATGTTAATATCCTCATTACTTGTAACTTTTCTCCATATTTTCTATGAGGATTAAAGGACCACTGTTCATCAAAGTTAATATTAATAAGGAATAAAAATCGAAAAACATCTGACGTTTTTATTTATGATTGCCGACATTTCTTGATAATTTGCAGCCCCCAAAAGAAAATGTGGCCGCGATACCATGTTCAAATTCGCTATTTTGTTAACAAATTGTGGCCGCTGGTCGCGTGGTACAGGTGGTTGTCATATAGAGGTAAACTATATACTAAAATACGTTGGGGTCACCTCAATGTGGCCGTCAATGACAGGTGGCCGCCTTATAGAGTGGCCGCGAAATCAGGTTTGACTTTTACACTGTATATGCAAGTGTCTTCAATTTTATATTATAACCAGTCAGAAAAAGAAGCAGTTGTGGCAGTAGCAGAGATTAACCATTCTAACCAAGATTATGCGCTGGTGTAAAATCTTTTTTTTAAATTCATTTTTGTTCTAGACTAACTTCAATTTAATACTTGAGGAAGTTGTCCAGGATTACAAAGGCAGGTGGATCAATCTCAAAGTACATCATTCAGTGCCATTCCTGACATGTAGTTAACTAGTGAGTGGCTTTTTTTTGTTTATACACCACTAGGGCACACTGATTTATTAACAACTGGCTATTTGATATAAAACATTGGTAATTCTGATACAAAGTTATCAGAGGAAACTAGTTACATTTTTCCATTAGTAGCATGGTTAGAACTTGCAAAAAAGGAAAACAATCAGAGAATGAGTTCAATCTTATGACCAAAATATCTTGGGTGAATACTGAAACGACCGAGCTAGATCCCAGCCGCAAGTGGGTGAAAAGAGCCTGAACATATTGCTTTGAAGACAGATGCATTTAACAGTTTACCGAGATGAAACCTGTAGCCAGAATTCTATTCCAGTTGGAAATTACTTAAGCACACCATTTTGTGTACAAAACACTTTTATTATTCTGTGTGGATGATTAAAGTGAATTTATTTATATTTAATATTTTTTATCAATGGATGATGTTTTAATGAGCACTGAAAATATTTAATTTTTTGATATTGCAGAAAAAATATCCCATATGAATCGATTTGTGATGAACTTTTTCCTGTCACACAATTTAATAATATACAGCTTGTTTTAACTGATGATATTATGTTTTTTATTTTGTCCAATATCTGCAATATCAAGATACTGGGCAGTCGAATGTACACAGAAATGTAGATTTTCACTCCAAGTTTATAAGTGTCAGACACAATGACCAGCAAATTAGATTTTATGTCTGTCAAGTTTTTAAAATAACAAATATGTACCTGACAATGTCTGTGACCAGTCACCTATTTCCAGCCATATTAATGGGTATAAAAATAAAGTGATAAGATTTACCTTTTTTGTTATAATTTGAAGTCTTGGTAAAAATAACAGCAAAGTAATAACAATAAACAATTGTATTTCATTTCTTTATTTTACATCTGCATCCTATTTATTTTTAATTAACAAGGTTACAGCAACGTACAACACAAAAGCATCAGAAATATGCGCATTTGCATACAATCATTCACAAATCACTCACATGCATAAGCTGCATCAAAGCAAGTGTAAAATTTAAATACGATGGATTGATGGATGTATAAAAATATTTTAATAACTTATGTAGTATAATGGTAAAATGGATAATGAATGTAGGTTTTACAAGATACCAGATGAAGTGACACTGATATTGCTTACCCTGTGAACAGATGTTTCAGTATCACATTTTTCTCTGGTGTCTCAAAGTAATAAATAAATAATTTGTATCCGACCTGCTGTGAACAATTTGAGGTATACAATAATGTGAAAGTGCTGTCTGTTTGTTATTTTAAACCTAACTTAAAATAATTGTGAAAATATCTGAACTTTTATTTGAAGAATCTAAATCAGAATATCAGTTTTAACAATATCTTTTTAACACATATTATATGAATTGTAAATCCTTCATTCAAAGCACACATTCACCTAAACATGCTGACAGGCTGGCTAAGGAGGGAAGCACAGTGGAACAACCAAATCATCAAATCACCTTCAAAGGCAAAAAACATTATTAAGAGAAAGTTCCGATGCATCCATGCTACAACCAAAGATCCGATACATCATCTGGAGAGATACCAAGAGACAACCATTTTCAGGTTAAGAGCAGGTCATTGCCACCTCAGATCCCATATATACCAGATGAATCTGGCAAACACTGATGAATGCCCATGTGAAACAGGATAACAGTCCCCAGAACATATCCTGCAATTCTGCCCCCCTTCACAATGAAGCTAAGATAAAGCAGTGACCGAATGGAGCAACACTGGCTGTCAAGCTTTGGGGTTCCAAAGAAGACTTGATCATTTCATTTGTACATTACTCCCACAATTCTACTTTTACAATTTACATAAACCACATTTCGCTGGTACTAAAATTAGCATATTTGTTAAACGGGTAACACAAAAACGAAATGTGTTAACTAAAACGTGTTTGGAATAACCCATTTATGGCTCACACAAATTTTCTTATCTAAAGATAATTTTTTTTTTTTTAATGTACAGAAATATAATTAAATTTAATTTCTTTGAAAGACTTCTTTCATGTGTTTTTGTTTAAAAAATAGAGCACGTTGATTTATTAATCATGGGTTGTTGGATGTCAAACATTTGGCTATTTGTCACAGTCAGTTGGAGCCAGCCTCTTGAAACCACTGTCTTTAGCTTGAGAGTCCTATGTCTTATTGAAAGATTTCATTTTTCTCCCACTGTAATCCTTTATTTAAATGACAATATAGTTTGTAAATTGTTTTGTCCTTATTATAATAAGGATATGTCTTGATCTGTTTGAAGCTTTTTCCTAGCCACTTGGTCTAGAGTGAAGGTGTAGTCCTTGGGCATAGGGAAACCTCCAGTAGGATGTTGTAAGTTGTTCATCTGGAAAAACGTCTCATGAATCACTGATCTGTGGCCATAAACACTTGCTTTATGGGAGCTAGATAAAACAAGGAAATGAGAATAGTTCATTTAACTGACTTTATTTTAATGGAGACCAGTTTATTTAAAATAAAGAGAAAAAAATACATCAATATATTAACTATAGTTTAACAGTTACATAGGTTTTAGTCTACAGTATATAGATAACATAAAACAATTATTGCAGTTTTGGAAAATACATGTAGAGTCTTGTATGTTTTCTTAATTAACAGAAACCATTTTTAGTAATGTTTCATTTAAATGTGTTATTACACTGGGTAAAACAGTTATCGGCATGTATGAGCCAGTTTTTTTTGAAAAGTTTGCAAATACAACCAAAATGACACCCTGCATGTATTTTATAATAAAAATTAGCATGAACTTCCAATCTGATGTTAAACAATGTAGAATATAATAGAACACGTGGTGCTGATCTATTTCATTTTCAGAAAACAAAATAAAATAAAAATAATTGAAATATGTGTACCAGAACAAAGCATCTGTAAGAGTTTCTGATTCCTGGAAGCTGTTATGTATTTTGGCTGCCGTGCCAACAAATTCATGACTTGAACCAGTCACAGAATCCAACACATTACCTAAAAAGAAGATTTTCTTTAAATAGTGATGATGAATGACTCATTTGAGTGCCAAAATTCTTTAAATTTGAAGCCTTTTTGACCAACAAACATGAATACAATTTTAACTTTAATGCCAACCTGTATATGAAAGCCACTTTAGATGTGTTTTTTCATAGTACAAATTCATTTATTTCAAACAGTATTTAAAATCCATCTGCTCATGGAGAACGTTTAGTAGACCGATTATTACATATGGCTTTGACTGTACATGTATCAAGGTACAGACATTCCAGAATTAATTATTATGTTGCATGATAAATGTGATATGGATAGTTGAGAACTCATCTTGTACAATATACTAACTTGGGGGTATCTTGAGTCGATCCTCTCTGCTTGACCTTTTATTATTTGTGGTGTCCCTACCAATGTGTCAGCTGTTAAAAATTTTCACTTACCTGTGACATTTTTAGAGAATGAATCATTTTGTAAATAACTGTAACTTTCTGTGTGAGGCTGAAAATAAAAGGAGAATCTTGTGTAATAGAATATAGTGCATGCAAATATATGTTAATATTGTATTGTTTTTATACCAAGATATTTCTGGCTATTATAAAACACTGAATGCATTTTAAATCCATTTTAAAACGTTTTCATACAGTTTTGGAATTTTCACATTATTCCACGACTTTCCCTTGAAACAAAATGTTTATAATAACCTGAATGCTTCTCCAGATATCCAAGTGTTATATCTAACCATAAGTGTACAAGATGGAGTGAGCGGGGCAGGATGGAGAATTCCCCCCCTCCACCCATCCTAAGCTGGAGCATGTTTCTTATTTGGGCAAAAATGAAGGTGACGTATTCTTTTTTAAATATTGCCTCCCCCCCACCCCCAAATGGCAACTGGTATGCCTATGTATCTAATTGCATAAACCTGTTTTAGTTCCTCTGTCTGCTGACTCAAGCACTCCTTAACTTCAAAATCAAGTTCAGCTAGATTTGGTAAAGAATATTTCCACTGAAAATAGGGTAATCATTACTTATAAGATGTTACAGTTCATAATGCACATATCATTGTTTTGTGTCTTTAAATGCAATAATAATTATGCATTAAAAAATGCAATAATAATTACGTATTAAATTAACAAATTTAATTTGGTCCAATAGAAAATAAGTTAACAAATTTCTCAACAGTCCCATACTACAAATGATACATTTCATTTCA
Organism: Symmetromphalus regularis; assembly: GCA_032355785.1. NCBI lineage: Eukaryota > Metazoa > Mollusca > Gastropoda > Neomphalida > Neomphalidae > Symmetromphalus > Symmetromphalus regularis. Next base: position 8,056 of record JAULBS010026993.1, read on the forward strand.
CTGATTACTGAGAATTTAAGGCAGGATGGGTGGGTAAGAAGATAAATCTAATTGAACTTTACCAGGTCATAATTGACATGGAATTCATAGGAGAAATTATGGATTCTGAGGCTATTTTCATAGTAAACAGAAATTGAAAAAGAAATTCACCCATGTCAATTGAAACTTACTAAGTTAAGACACAATGTGGCTATGTTATGAGATTAAAAATTTTTTTTTTTTTTACAATACAACAACATGTCAAATAAATAGATTAATAAGACTCACCAAACTGTGAACAAGTGTATAGTCACATCTACATTTTTTGTCCAACAGCAACAGCAGCATCATGTCTGAGTGACCTTGGATATAGAGGACAAGGTCAACAAGACCATCTGCTGCAGGAGCCCACCCTTCTTCTTCATTTGTCTCACTCTGTGAAGAATTAGCATAACTATCAGAACTCTCAGGAATTTCACTGGATGTTTCTGATACTCTTGCTGGTAAACATCTTTCGGTTTTCTGATTGAATGTATCCACAGATTCCACCGATGGGGTATGTGGTTCTGGTGACAAAGAAAAATGTAAACTTTCTTTGCATGAAGAATCTTTTTCTTCTGATAGTGATGTTAGACTTCCACCACTTGTTGCTATGCACTTGTCTTCATAAGAATTGTCCTTTGATGAAGGTGAATAAGAGGACACACTGCCAGAAGTGTTAGAACTGTGATGAGTTTGATCAACCACAGTTAGAGACGGTGTGGATTTAGATTCAGTATCCGATGTTTTCCCATCAGTACCGGAAGTGTGAATACCAGCGTCAGTAGAGTTATTTTCATTAGAGTTATTTTCATTAGAGTTATTTTCATTAGAGATATTTTCAGAAGAGTTATTTTCATTAGTTTTGGTAAAACTGGTGTCAGAATCATGATCATTGTTCGTAATCTCTTCAGTTCTATGTTCCACGTCTACACTGTCCTGCAAGTCGACAGGATTTGTATAAATTTGAGAATCAGCTATAGGATTCTTACAATCTATTTCAGGTATGGAACTGTCAGTGCTGTGTTCACATTCTTTTGCTAAATTTGTGTATTCAAAGTTATCCAAAGATGGATCAATTTGTTCTATATGTTTGTCTGCCTCAGAGGCAACTTGAACTTTGACTTTTATATCATCCATCGGAGTATGAACATCAACTGATGAAGAATTCTGAGTATCAAAATCAACTGATGACGAATGCAAATATATATCAGTGCTATCTGGTGCACTTCCTAATGAATTTGGAATATGTCCACGAGAAGGTAGCACCTCATCTGAAGGAGGTAAACATTCATTTTGATTGGCTAAAATATGACCTTCATTTTGATTAAGTTCTGGTGCTTGATCTTCATTACCTTGAGCTATCTGATACTGTTCCAGATAAGACTGTCCTGTTAATGACTTACTTAATCCATTCACTGTCCTGACCATTTCTTCTGGTTCAGAAGAAAGATCTTTTAATGAAGGAATAATTTCCAAGTTTTTTTCAGAAATCTCTAATTGTTCATCATTAGCACAAGAAGAATTTTCTTTTGACATCTGACCATGCTCTGTAATATTCAAATGAGATTCATAATGGAATACTGTAGATGGGGCTTGCTCCTCTGGAAAGTTGGAAGTATTTCTCTCAAAGAATACAGGTGAGGTTTCTGTGATGGCTGTTTTGCAGTGTACAGTGGGTACTGCCATGAGATTCATTCCATCCTGAATGAACACATCATTATCCAACTGACTAGCATCTAATGAATGTCTTTTTCTGGTCTGAATGAAACCGCTTTTAAGTGAACCCTTTCTTCTCGGGGTTATCTGTCTGTACTCCCTTTCAGACAAAAACACTGTCAATAATCTCACAGAATCTGGCTTGTCAAAATCTAAATAAAAACTAAATACATTTAAAATTGTATTACTAATATATGATATGAATTTGAAATGTCAAAACTAGTTTCTTCATATTAAGTTCATGGTGTGATTAAAATTCACAAAACTCCCCATACAGTCAACTATATTTCCACTAAATCATTTGAAAACTTATTATTGGCTGGATTGCAAAAATGCTAATTTGATATCCTGTTTTATATGATAACATTGATATATAGCTCCATCAAATAACAACTAAATACAGAGCCATGCCACTTATATTCGTCCACTTGACATTCTCTGTCACGGCAGGCTCCGCGTAAATTTGAATTCTATTTTATCCAGGTAGAAAATCTCCATAACACCGGTATCTATGTAAAGGTGAGCGGGATGTAGCTCAAATGTGAACCAGTTAGTCATCGGATTGATCCTTCTCAGTGGACCCATTTGCACTTTGGGCTATTTTCCATTCCATCCAGTGGTCCACAACTGGTTCATCAAAGGCTGTGGTATGTGCTGTCCTGTCTATGGGAC
>JAULBS010027004.1:0-10464 GCA_032355785.1 Symmetromphalus regularis
AATCAGTGGTCCACAACTGGTTTATCAAAGGCTGTGGTATGTGCTATCCTGTCTGTGGGATAGTGCATATAAAAGATCCCTTGCTTCTTATCGATAAGAGTAGCTGCATTAGTGTGGCGGCAGCGGTTTTCGTCACTCATACTAACATTAACCTCTGTCATAGACAGACAGCACAGGAAGCTGACCTGTGTGCCCAGGACAGCGTGCTTGAACCTTAATTGGATATAAGCATGAAAATAAATACAATCAACCAACCAGCATATTAAAGGAAGGCATATGCTTACATTGCAGTACCTATTGACAATAGTTATATAGTTTTTACACAGCAGTTTTCGGTTATGTTAAATAATTTATTTATTTATTATTAATTTTATTATTATTTATTAAGTAAACATCGGCTATTGGGGATTTGTGTTAAATAAAGGCATATAGTTACATTGCAGTACCTATAGACAGAAGGTAAATAGTTTTAAACAGCAGTTTTCAGTTGTATTAGATGAAGACATATACTTCTGTTCCAGTAATCTAGTACCTGTAGGTTACTCACATAAGAATATTAATGCTTCTATTCCAGTTCCTGATGAAGCTGAAGCTAAAGCTACAAGTTTGTTTAGAAATCAGTTGCTCAGTCCTCCACAGGTGAAAGACCAGAAGGCAACTCCTGGCAGTGGAGATGCTGTCACACATGTAAATGTTGTCCAAAAAGAACCTAGGGTACGTATTCATAAAGAACCTAGGGTACATATTCACAAAAAAACCTAGGATATATATTCATAAAGAACCTAGGTTACATATTCATTAAAAAAAACCTAGGCTATGTATTCATAAAGAACCTAGGGTAAGTATTCATTAAAACCTAGGGTACTTTTCATAAAGAACCTATGGTACGTATTCATAAAGAACCTAGGGTACATATTCATAAAGAACCTAGGGTACGTATTCATAAAGAACCTAGGGTACATATTCACAAAAAACCTAGGATATATATTCATAAAGAACCTAGGTTACGTATTCATTAAAAAAAACCTAGGCTATGTATTCATAAAGAACCTAGGGTAAGTATTCATTAGAACCTAGGGTACATATTCATAAAGAACCTAGGGTACATATTCATAAAAAACCTAGGGTACATATTCATAAAGAATCTAGGGTACATATTAATAAAGAACCTATGGTACGTATTCATAAAGAATCCAGGGTACGTATTCACAAAAAACCTAGGATATATATTCATAAAGATCCTAGGTTACGTATTCATAAAGAACCTAGAGTATGTATTTATAAAGAATCTAGAGTACGTATTCATAAAGAATCTAGGATACACATTCAGAAAAAACTTAGGATACATATTCATAAAGAACCTAGGCTACTTATTCTTAAAGAACTTAGGTTATGTATTCATAAAGAACTTAGGATACGCATTCATAAAGAACTTAGGATACATATTCATAAAGAACTTAGGATACGCATTCATAAAAAACTTAGGATACGTATTGATAAAGAATTTATGGTACCTATTCATAAAGAATCTAGGCTACATATTCATAAAGAATCTAGGCTACATATTCATAAAGAACCTAGAGTATGTATTTATAAAGAACCTAGAGTACGTATTCATAAAGAATCTAGGATACACATTCATAAAAAACTTAGGATACATATTCATAAAGAACCTAGGCTACGTATTCTTAAAGAACTTAGGTTATGTATTCATAAAGAACTTAGGATACGCATTCATAAAGAACTTAGGATACGCATTCATAAAAAACTTAGGATACATATTTATAAAGAACTTAGGATACGCATTCATAAAAAACTTAAGATACGTATTGATAAAGAATTTATGGTACCTATTCATAAAGAATCTAGGCTACATATTCATAAAGAACCTAGGCTACATATTCATAAAGAACCTAGGGTACGTATTCATAAAGAATCTAGGGTACGTATTCATAAAGAACCTAGGGTATAGGATAATTATTCATAAAAAACCATATGTGTGACGTCCAATAGCCAATGATAAAATAAAAATCAATATGCCCTTGAGGCATCGTTAAATAAAACAAATTTTACTTATATGAGTTGATACCTTTTATTTTACAGACTCCAATAGATAATCGACCATCAGAACAGAAGAACAGCCTGCTACAGCAACTTCTCTCTGACTGACGGCAACTTCGTCGTAAGAAAGAATCTTTCTGTTGTACGAACATGTTAGTTCTGACTGTTGCGTGATCCTCTTGTGGAGATTATTTTTATAACTTGAAAACAGAGCGGGACGGTTTCAGCTGGCCGTAAATAAATACTGTTTCAATGAAAACAAACTTGACGATCTCATCACAGATATTTTGCGGTTAACCTTGTTAATAACTCAGGACATTATTCAGTTACGTTTATGTAATTCTGCTATTTTATAGACTGAGTATACACAGTCTCCAGGAGTGTTTTCTTATCAAGATAATCCAGTTCTTTTGGAGAACTCTAAGCCGAAATGCCTTCAGTGTTAAGAGTCATATACTCTGGCTGTTAGAGTCATATACTCTGTCTGTGTTAGGGCCACAAACTCCGGCAGTGTGAACTTGGAAATGGACCCATTCAAAGCAGGATATTTTCATTTGTTACGCTTGCTTGTGAACTTGGATGATTTACGTATAGGGCGTTTTTGTTATCTGTTTGTGGTTATCTCTTTTCTGTTTTTCTTTTTTGTTCTGCTGGAAAGTGGAAACGCCAGGCCATTCCTGATTATGGATGCACATTTCTTGATGAAGAGTTAGAAACAGTTGAGACATTTTCGAATGAGTGTACAAAGTCTCTACCCTGCTGTTCGTTGTTGAGAGTTACGATGAAAGGAAATTAAAAGGTTGCATGTAACGGTCTATAAGTTGCCTGTCACTAATCAAAGATGAGTCTGAATTGCCATATTAAAAGTGATCAGATGATGGTTCACATACGTGATGCGTATCAGTATATTCCATGATGAAAGAAAAGACGGTCTTTGATTGCCAGATAAAAAGTGTGTAGATGGTGGTTTACGTACGTGATGCGTATCAATATATTCCATGATGAAAGAAAACACGGTCTTAGATTGCCAGATGAAAAGTGTGTAGATGGTGGTATGCATACAGTGTTATATTCCATGGTAAGAGGACTCGGATTGCCAAACAACTGGTGTGACGATGGAAGACTATTCCTAGCATCCTGTTTTTGTGAATTCTGTGATGAAACAAAAAGAAAGAATGTAAAGTGTGTAAATGGTGGTCTGTTCCCAGCTGCCTGACTCTGTATTCCAGGATAAAAGCTATCTTTCGATTGACAAATAGAAAGTGGTGAGGTGAATACGTAGATCTATTGTTTAGCATTTAAGTGCCAGAATTTATTTTATCAGTGTTTCTTTCCATGATGGATTGATTATATGTGAGTAGAAGGAAGTGCTTGATTTTAATAATGTGCTTAGATGTGATGAACAGGGTCCTGGCTTTTGTATAGGGAATTGAATTGTAGATCACTTCGTGATGAACAGTGCTTTTGCGTCGGAGTTGAACTGTAGATCATTCTATGATAACTGTGCTGGCTTTTCTTGTCAGATAAATGGATCATCAAGCCAAACAGTCTGGCTTTTGTATCTGAAAAACAATGGATCATCGCGTGTCAAAGATAGTGTTGGTTTTCACATGGGATAATGAACGTTGGCAACATGATGATCTGTCACAGTGGCTCCTAGCAGTGTGTAGACGAACTTGTTTGACGCTACCTCAGAGTTGCTATTTTTGTGTTGTGTACATAGATCTTTGTTTGTGTATATCCTGCTTTGCAAGTTGTTCGTTTCAGGATGAAGCAGTGAGAACAGTTACCGGTTAAGACAGTGGAAGCTTTCAGATAGGTAGACTTTCAGCCTGAAGTACAGAACATATTTGTGTATATATTTGAAGGAAAAACTATTTGCCATGAAAATATCTCTCTACCCCCATTCTTCTGGAGTTTATGAAGCAGCAAGGTGGCTGTAACTGTCTGCTGTTGGTTAACAGAATGGCTGGGGTTATCCTAGAGAAGATGGATAGAGTTATCTGCTCTAAGAAAAATGGCTAGAGTTATCTGCTCTAAGAAAGATGGCTAGAGTTATCTGCTCCAAGAAAGATAGCTAGAGTTGTCTGTTCTGAGAAAGCATGAAGGTCTGTAATGATTTTTAAGTTGTGTCAAGGCTGGAGTTATCTGTTCTTGAGCAGCTGAAAGATTGGAGTTGTCTGTTCTTGAGCAGTTGGATGGCACTTGGGTTGTTCAGGTCAGGTTACAGGCTGTGTATATATTGATATATTGTACAAAGAAAATAAAAATCACCTCTGCCTGTAACCGATGCCTTTGTAATCTGACCAATCATGTCCATCCATCAAGAAGCAGCAGTCAATCACATAAGAGAAAATAGGGCCTCCAGAAACAATGTTAAGAACAGCAAATGACATTATGAATATTGTTGAAAATTGTTAATTGATTTATGTATGTTTAAAATTAGATTTATATGTTTTAATTACACGTTGCACCATCATTTCATATTATTCTGACAGTTTTTAGTACAAATGTTCTTAACTTGTGCTTTACATAATCAGAACAAGCACAACCACTTACTAAATTTGCTAATTATGACATAAATTTGTTAAATGGTGGATACCGTTTTTCACCGTTTTAAATATCTGAATGTTAAATTATAACCAGGTAAAATTATTTCTTTTAATAAAAAAGATTTTTATAAACTGCTTTGGCAAATTAAGAAAGAAATTGTGCCAATAGTTGTGGTATTTTGTCTTTAAAGATGGTTACCAGTTGTGGGAAAGCTATATAAAATTACTGCATATTCATATTTGTTTAGTTTTTATTGTTGAAATTTATAGATTATTTGGCAAATTTTAAAAGTGGTGACAAGATAGTCTTGTTGTACAGAAAATGAAAAATGTTAAGATATTTTTAACATATTAAAAATCATGTATTTAAATTGTATATGGTACACATGAATTGTAAAGTCATCATTTACAAGGCTCAGCATGTCTCAAACAAATCATGGCAAGCTAATATAAAATAATTTTTCTCCCAGTTTCGTTAGTCTGATTTGACTTGCATAGCCACTAAAATCGACATTAGCAATTAGTCGTGTTTCATAAAATTTGGATCATTATTAGCAATTACCAACAACCTGAACTCATCAGATTTGTAGAAAATGTAAATCTCACCCAAAGTTTAGCACCACCAAATTTTATTTTAATTTATAGAAAGGTGAGTTTTGTCTTTTTAAATTATTGAATATTATTAATTTCAATCGTCAGTAGACCCATTTGCAGTTTGGGTTATTTTCCATTCCAACCAATGGTCCACAACTAGTTCATCAAATGCGATGGTTGTGCTGTCCTGTCTGTGGGAAAGTGCATATATAAGTCCCCTTGCTGCTTATCGGAAAGAGTAGCCTATATGGCGGCAGTAGGTTTCCTCTAAATAAATATGTCAGAATGACCATATGATTGACGTCCTATAGCCGATGAAAAGATAAAAATCAATGTGCTCTAGAGGCATCATTAAATAAAACTAACAGTGGGTTTACTGTAATCAAATATGTCAGAATGATCATATATTTGATGTCCAATAGTCGATGATAAGATTAAAATCAGTGTGCTCTACAGGCATTGTTAAATAAAACAAATTTTACTTTTTGTTGTAATCTTTGTTAGTACTGGTCTGACAGACCAGATATTTTCCATTTCTACAACCCTGCATGTGGTTTCTATTAAGCAAGAAATAACATATTGTGGCTATCAAGTCGAATCGGCGATTCTAGGTAAAGGTGACCACTACAACTTAGCATTTTATTAGTGATAACACTTAAACAATGTTGACTGTATAGTGGGAAAATGTTGCCTTCAATAGAAGTGGCAGTTGTGCCACGTTTTAAACGTTTATACTCAGGGTTTTTATGTTCACAGAAATGTGAAGCTTTCAAGCAGAAAAGTGCTTTACCATTTGTGACCATCCATTGCAAAGCCAGTGAGAAGTCAGTATTGAGATAAGTGAGCAAATGCAATGTCCAGGTTAAAATTATTGCATTTTTAATTTCTGCATTAAACATTAAAAACATCTATATTTCAATATAGCAAGTATTTTGTTATAATCCTACCATAAAAGTATAAAAAATATACTTTTTGAGTACATCTAGATACTTGAAAAAATAGTCGTAAATTAAAATTATTGCATTTTGGATTTCAGCATTAAACATTAAAAACATATTTATTTCAAATTTGAAAGTTTATTTTGTGATAATCCTACCATAAAAAACATACATTTTTTAAAGAGTATATGCAAATACTTGAAAAATTAATCTAAAACAATGACAAAATGCTGTGTAAACTTCAAATGATCATATCTCTGTCAAATTATGGCCTATCACTATAATCTGTAAATCATTGGAAAGCTTATTCATTGCTCTTTCAGATAAACCCACAATCTGATAATCCTATAAGTGTTAATCCATGTGACTGGCTTTGTAGTGGAGGATCACATTTTAATTAGTTTGGTCTCGAATAAGAGCTAAAGATGTAAAACTGTGTACATATATGTGGATATTGTTTTACTATAGTTTGATGGTTTTCACACTGTATACAAACTCAGCATCCACTTATTGACATTTCTTTATGTTAACACTGATTTATTCAGCATTTTTCACCAGGGTCTTTTGGCTGAAAGAATTAACGCGATTTTAGTCATAATTGGGATTTGTTTTTCACACCACTGAATTTATGTAACTGTAATAATTATATAAACCATATAAATATCAGAGTTTCCACCAGAAAATAATTTGAGGATATGCAGAATGGGGGAAGGGTTCTGGGGGTCTCCCCCATAAAATGTTTTGATTTGAGGCTCGGAAATGAATTCTAGACCACTTTGAAGTATGTTAGCGGTGTTCCCACCTCGAACGTGGAAACACCTGCCTTAAAAAAAATGATCCCAACAAACTGAGGGTATAGAGTCATACCCTCAGAACATTTAAGGGTATGGGATTTTACTCTGGCAAAAACCTTGATTATATTAATTTATAGTCCAGAAATTGGCTGATGTTCGGTACTGTATAAAGCCTGGATACATCCCTGGTTACTGCTTTCTTTGTGAGTTGAGGATAGTCAGTTGTTTGTGATGTGGCGGATCCAGGAATTTAAAAAAATTCATTTAAATGTTTAATAGCCAAACATTTTAAAAAACATTTCAGATTACGGATTTTATAAAAAAAATATTCTCAAATTGCAGGATGGAATAAGAATAAAAATTTTACTTTTAGAAAAATGAGAGAGAATTAATTCCAGATAGTGACTGCATTTGGCATGCTTGTATAGTTTAGAGCTAACATTTTGTAGAGTATCACTTTGGAATGGTTAAGTGCTTTTTTATTAAGACTTTTAGCACTGTTCTGGAGTTAAGTATATAGTTTTATATACTTGTATTTTATTTTTAAAATCCAAAATTTCTACAACTGCAAGATGTGAGATGAGAGTATTTTTGAAATCACAAACTTTACTTCCGCTAATAATAGCCATTTCACATTGTGTAAATATTTCAAGAATAATATTTTTACACATAAGAGTGTATAAGGCACCCAAACCTTTTCAGGCCACCCCTCTGGCTCCCAAGCTACATCCCTAGCACCCGCACCCCCCACCCCACACACACACAAAGACACACCTCTTTCTTGGTATTAGGTATACTGCAAATTCAAAAGAACTAATTATCTTTGTAAACACTTCTGTTGCCACCCTGTCACCCCCCTACTACCTCCTTTTCCTCACTGCCATCTGGATCTTTCTACCATCCCCAAGGGGCAGAATAGCACTGTTTGGGAATGACTGATATAAAGGCTTTAGGTACGTAGTATTTTCTTGTTTTATTTCATCCTGCAAATATTGGTCTTAATGTGATTGGTGGGGAAATTTGAAATTTTATTTTTATTCTAACTCTTCCAGAATGCTCATCTGCAGACCTGTAATGTGAAAAAAGAAAAGAAAACATGTTTGGTCTGATAATTAATTATCTTTGACTACTGATTAATAACCCTTTATAAACCATTCTGGGTCCGCTGGAAAGATAAATAAAATGTTTGGTGAAAAATGTGCCAAGATTCGTTGAACAGTATGGTGAAATTTTATCAGTCATTTTACCTGGTGACGTCGTTAAAAATAAATGTATGTCGGTGATTCCCAGCTAAATATTGCTTTCAAGTTGGATAACTTCCGAGAAATAAAATACTTGTAGTCGAAATTTATAAAAATGTAAGAAGTATGCAATGTATTTTTGTATTTTTCTCTCATTTTCTTTCTGTCTGTATATTTGTAGCAGATTCTGTCATTATTGTAACTTTCAAACTTCACAGAATCTGAAACTGATAACTTACTTAGATTTCACTTCACACTCTGTCAGATCAGCTGATAGGTATTGTGATCAAATCTCAGTCAAGACATGGGATTTTTAATCTCAATACCAATAGGTGTATGAAACTTCCACCATCCAGTTGTCCACAACTGGTTATCAAAGGCCATGTTATATACTGTCCTTAAAATGGGGAAACTGATATAAAAGATCCCTTGATGCTAGTTGTAAAGAGTAGCCTATGTGCTGGTAGCATTTTTGCTCTGTAGATGATGAGTCTGAAAACACCATATGTCTGACACCTAATAGCCATTGAATAAACAATGTGCTGGATATTTTTAAATAACCAGTCCTTTCTTGTTTTTCTTTCACTTTGGAAAAGACTGGGGAAGATAACTCATACATTCTTTATCAGTTAAGGGGCAGATAACTTTCAAATATTTTTAAAATATTTAATATAACTTATGACAGAAGTTTTATCTCTGTCCATGTAGATCATAACATTAGTGTTAATTAACAATGAATAAAATACATTTACTGGAAACAAATGAATGAAAAACATTAATTGGAAACAAATGTTAACCCCCAACAGCTGAAATGTGCTTTTTTTGCTGGGGGAGTTGTTAAATAAATGTTACTTCTATTGGTTATTAGCAGTGTAAGGCTAGAGTTTTTTTTATTTTTAGTTTCTCGAACATAGCCCTCCCCCCCCCCTCTTCCCACCAAAAAAACTAAAATAGGTTAGGAGGGATGGAGGGGAAGTTACAGAATTCACCCTTTATGAAAAGATATTTTTCAACTTCAAAGTGTAAATTTAATGTTTTTGTTTAAACCCTGGTGCAGGTTTCTTTTTTTTTCTTTTCTATCCTTCAAGACAATCTGCAGAAAAAAAAGAAGTGAATTTTCACTTTTAATTTTATTTTAATTTAGCAAAATGTAGGGTCTGTGAGTTCATGAAACGAATAATAAAAAAGCTCTGCCCTAATGAGAGAATAATAGGAAGAATATCAGCTTGTTACATACAGCAATCTTACCCACATATGCACAACTGTAAGAAGTGCCTCGTGACCTCCGTTCACATGTTGGCCTGTTGTATTGCAGCCATTTTGTCATAGTATGTTTGTTATATAAAAGTGTCTTCTTTATAGCAGCTAATATTAGGCCACAATAACAAAACATTTTGTTTCTTGTAAAATGTATTCCACTTTTAGCCAATTTTATTTTTTGTTTAAAATGCTACTTGAAATTATATCTTAAAAGATAAATATTTTTAATTTATTTTTATTTTTTTATTTTTTTAAAGGCAATTAGAACTAGTTTGATAAATTAATAAATTAAAAGCTGCTGTCAACAGTCCATTTGAAAATAGCAGGAGAGCAAATCATTAGTCACCAGAAGATCATTTCAGATAAGAAAATTTAGAATTAGGAGACGTTTTACCAATTTTGATATTTCATAGTTTAAAAATAAAATAAAAGGTGAGCACTGAAACTCGCCATTTTTAAGAGAGCATGATGTGAGTATGAACAACCACTCTTCTAAAAATGGAGAGGACTTCTTTTAAAAAACAACTAGAAACAGAGTATTTGTTGTCAGATGTGGCCTCAGCTTGTTATTTTATTAGTACATGTATGCAATCATTTGGTGAACTGTTAAATAACAGACAACAGAACATTTCGAAAACAATGAAATTTTCTTCACAGTATTTTCAACAATGTTTGATGCAAGTATGTGGCCTTTTCTTTCTAGTTTTAGAGATTGTGTTAACCTAGAGAGTATAATGAAAAATATATATCTTTAAATAAATTATATAATATTTACTTAAAACTATTGTTACCCAGTGTTTGCCAGATCAACTCGTACGCATTATCTATTGATCAGTGAGTAAGTATGGGTGATTTCTTTGAATCAGTCCTTTCGAGTTGGAAATATGATGGCAATCCATTACCTGCCTGGTAACTGTTTCATGTGAGAAATTTCAGTTTTACACATGTTTTTTTTTTAATAATTGTTTATTTTTTTGTTCCAGTCCCTTGTTTACACCAATCAACCCATGTTAAGGGATAACAC
>JAULBS010027026.1:0-10463 GCA_032355785.1 Symmetromphalus regularis
GCACCGTCCCATAGACAGAACAGCACATACCACGGCCTTTGATAAACCAGTTGTGGACCACTGGTTGGAACGGAAAACTATTTTTATCTATATGAGTAAACAGCAAAAACTGTTTGACACAATATACTTGTCATAGTATATTGAACTATCCTGGGAATATATTCTCATTCTATTTGTGTTCGAAGATACAAGGTTCTCTATTCCAAGAATGAAATCCCTGCTCCAGTTTTAATCAGAGATCCGTTATTCATTTCTACAATATACAAGGAACATAATCCTTTAATTGCTGGCCTCAGTGGCACTATGGTTAAGCTGTCGAACTCACAACTGATAGGTACTGGGATCAAATCTCAGTCGAGAAATATAATTTGTAATCTCGATACCAGCTCCAACTCTGAATGAGTACTCTGCAAGGCTCAATTGGTAGGTGTATGGCACTTGCACCAACCATTTTATCAAGTGCCGTGGTATGTGCTGCCTTGTCTATGGTAGAGAGAATATGAAAGATCCCTATGTGGCGATAGCGAGTTTCCTCTGAAGATCAAGAGTCGCTAAACTATTGGATGTCAGACACCTAGTAGCCGCTGAATACACAATGTGCTGGGATGTCGTTAAACAAATAATCCTTTTCCTTTAATTCCTTCAGTTGAATTTCATGTTCAGGACAGAGTATAAAAGAGAAAACCTGCTGCCGCCACACAAATTGGCTACTCTTATCGTCAAGCAGCAAAGGATCTTTTATATAACAGGATAACACAAATCACGACCTTTGTAAACAAGTTATGGACCACTGATAAAGACACATTGACATCTATCGTTTTTAAATTTATACAATTCGTAAATAAGTTGAATACAGCAAGTTTTTAATTAAATTGTACCGACTCTTCTTCGATTGGTTGAATGAAAGGTCACCGAGAAATGAAATAAGTTCGAATACAGCAAGTTTTTAATTAAATTGTACCGACTCTTCTTCGATTGGTTGAATGAAAGGTCACCGAGAAATGACCCTTAAAGGGATTATTTCAGTTCTTAACGCACTGAAGCGTAATAATGGATATTGAGATCTGATTTGAATCAGATTGTTTTATTTTGATTGACGTACAACAATTGTCAGCAAAATATGATTAGATAAAGGGTTAACTAGACATAGATGTTGGTTCTGATTAAACTGCAGATTGTAATCTCTATAGGACAGTTCACACGGGTGCATGTAACCGCAAACAGTCATATTGATGAATCTAGATACAAAACAAACAGTCGGTACGTAATGTAGTTTCTTTTACTAATATACAGACAACCCCGTCTACAGCAAACGTACAGTAAAGTTTTAATTTATTTTTATTTTACGACGGCTCCTTTAGAGTACATTGCCTTTTATCTTATGATCGGCTATTGGACGTCAAACAGAAGGTCATTCTGGTATATTTCTGTAGAGGAAACCCGCTCCCGCCACATAGACTACTCTTTCTGATAAGCAACAAGGGGTATTTTATATATGCACTTTCCCACAAACAGAACAGCAAATACCACGACCTTTGATGAACCAGTTGTGGACCACTGGTTGGAACGGACAGTAACTCCAACCGCTAATGAGTCTACTGAGAAGGATCGATCTGATGACCGACCCTCCCACAGGCGGACACGATACCGCTTAAGCTACATCCTGCTCCACCTATCTATAGCAACCAAGAATGGGTGACAAACGGATCTATTTAAAATTAACTGACATCAACAGGTGGCTTTATGTATAATTCTAAATATACGTATTTGTTCTACGATGAGACATCTTAATTCGCTTGTATAAACTCTATGTCCAAAATGTAGTATGATCATTAACAATTTGAGCTAAATTATTGTAATTTTACACTGAACTGAGAACGGAGAAGTAAAGAAATACAAAAACACATAGATCTCCCTTCACCAACCTTTAATACAGATGTTTAAAAAAATATATATGCGTATCTCCTTATAATAATTCGTCGTGATCTTTTTTATCATGAAATATTATATTTCACCTTTAATGGAAATCCTGACCCTGTTACTCAACACCCTTGAACTATTAGTTCAGCATGATATACCAATGTATATACTAATATATATCCTTCAAACATTCAATAGAGACAGGTCGCATAACTAAAAACTCTCGACACGCTAACAAGACAGTAAATATGACATTAGTCTCGAACCATTATTTACTATACATAGGAATGTATTTTTAAAGACACACCCAGCACATTGTTTGGTCCATCCAGTCCGGTTTAATCAAGTGTGTGGAATGCAAGGTCATTAACCCATACACAAAACATTCATTATGACATGAATTGCAGGTCACAGAAGTCCATATCATTTTTATGGGCTCCTGTCACCTACAATTCATATAATAATAACAATAATAAAACACACACACACACGGACACACACACACGCGCACACAGACACGCACACTCGCATACATGCACGCACGCACGCACACACACACACACAGACAGACAGACATACAGACAGAAAGACACATACACACACACAGACACTCGCACACAGACACGCGCACGCACACACAGCCAGATACGCACGCACACACACAGATACGCACGTACACACAGGCACGCACACACACACACACAGACACGAAAGCATACACACACACATAAACAACACGTATTGTTGAGTATCAAAACACGTTTTATTCGATAACATAATTCAACTGTTAAGCTTTCGTACAAAGATAAAAATTTATGAGTAGTGTTATGATTTACACTTACTCAAATGAAAGCCATTTAATTTATCAGCAGTCACGATTCAAGAATTGCAGATTAAAATGTTGTGTGGCCTAATAGTTCATTTGGATAAGATTACTATTTGTGTGATCTTTGGTAAAAACAGAACTTTAAATTGAAAGTTCAACTCATTCAGTTTAAAACGTAAGCCCATGTATTATGAACCAATATTTTCATAGTATCATTTATGATCACTGAAAAATCCATTGCAGATCTTAACAAAGAACTCGCATACAATGGGATGTACATGATAATGCGATATTTAAAGGAAAGGAATGTTTGTTTAATGTCACACCAATAATATTGTACATTCAACGGCCATTAGGTATCAGTCTCCGAGTGTTTATGACTCGTTATCTTCAGAGAAACCCCATGACCACCACCTAGTCTGCTATATCCGATTAGCAGCAATAATTTTTTATATGTGATTTCCCACATTCAAGACAGTACACTCCATGTCCTTTGTTATACCAGTTTTGGACTGGGGCGAGAAATATCCCAAATTAGGTGTAATATCTAAATCAACTGAACATGTTTTTCAGTTTGAACTTAGCGCATTCTTTAGTACATACAGTTATGGCTATACAAATCATTCACTTTTAGTTGGGATTGTGGATTTGAACTTTATTGAACAAACAAGACTAGTGAACAATCACCTCGTAGTTCAACGAAGCCACGCCATATTTATAGTTGGGCGGTTCAAATCGCGGGTTTCGTCACTTCTATAGCATAATAGTGATAATCGTAGATTTGAACTTCAACCTTTATTTAATTACCAAGTCTAGCGAACAATCACATTGTAGTTAATGAAGCCACATCGTATTTATAGTTGAGTGGTTCAAATGGCAGGTTTCATCACTTGTATGGCATAATAGTCGTTATTGTAGATTTGAACTTCAACCTTTATTCAACTAGCATGACTAGTGAATAATCACCTAATCTAGTGAACAATCACATTGTAGTTTAATGAAGCCACGCCATATTTATAGATGGGCAGTTCAAATGGCAGATTTCGTAACTTCTGTGGCATAATAGACGCGATTGTAGATTTGAACTTCAACCTTATTGAACTAGCAAGTCTAATGAACAATAACCTAGAAGTTTAATGAGGCCATTCCATATTTATAGATGAGGTGTTCAAATGGCTGGTTTCATCACTTCTATGGCATGATAAACGCGATTGTAGATTTGAACTTCAACCTTTATTGAACTATCAAGTCTAGTGAACAATCACATTGTAGTTTAATGAAGACACGCCATATTTATAGATGGGCGGTTCAGATGGCAGATTTCATCACTTCTGTGTCACGAATGTAATTTGATTTTAGTCACTTTTTATTGGAGAAAGTCACGCGCGCGTCCAGCGTTGCTGAGAAATAGCAATTTTATTTGCTTCGCCGTGTCGTCCGAGCTTAGATTTCATAATCTTTGCATCTAATCACACGTCGAGATTTATGGCGTACACATCAAAAGGTTTTATTTTCACTTATTAAATCTTAACCTTTATATAATAACTAACATAAATATGAAGTACCTTTTACAGATCATGAGCACCGTGAGCATGTCTGGTTTTTAATGTATTAAATGGACAAGCAGGGGTTAATTTTGCTTTTTTTTAGGCTGATTTATTTGTATGTATTTTCTGAATCAGAAATTAATATTATGTTTTAAAATAAAAGAAAGTGTCTGGTGAATGAGCTACTTTCAGGACGTTTGATTTTTATTAACTTCAGCTGACCTTAAAAAAAAAGGTTTTTTTTTTTTTACTTAACATTGCTTAACTGAATAATAAATTAATAAATTGAAAGTTGATCTATAATATAAAATTGACAAAACATGAATAATTTTATTTGTGTTTTCATTCCAACCACGTTTTAAAACGTAAATTTCATCAAAAACAATAAATCAAATAAACGAGATCAATAATAAATAAATAAAAATAAGTAAATGATTGCGAGTGAGGGGTAAATAAATATACAAATGATTATTGAATTTTTGGCCATCCATCTAAGGATGTAGATTAAAAAATAATTAAAATACATGGGAGTACATGGGGGTGGGGGTGGGGGGAAGGGATCGATTCGTGGGGCATTATTATATTTACTCAACATAGAAATATATGCCCAATATTTGAACCTGAAATCACGCTAAAATACATAAAACATAGACCCCTATTGTAAGATTTTCGCAAACATAGAAATGTTTGACTTCACACAAACGTCGAACCTCCCTTTTCAAAATCCTATGTAAGCCCATGAAATAGAGGTGGGTGCATCCAGATTATACGGAAAATAAGTATGTACCAGATAGGATACAATATACCTCGGCCCTCAATAAACCAATTATAGACTACTGGTCAGAACCTTTCAGTAAGTTTTATACAAACAAATACTCCGGTCATTAAAAAATTGGTCTTTATAGCGAGGTTGTCCTGGAATTGGAGTAGTCTTTAAGTGGTGTTTCACTGGATCTACAACAAATTAACATTCTATTAATACACTTTAACGTGACTGACAACTAACGCTTATAATCATTGATTTCTGACAAAATATGTCACTCCTAATACCTTCTGAACCAGATGTTTTAGAAACTCTTCCTGTTTCGGTAAAATAACTGTACTAATTGACTTTCGTATGCTTATATTTGTCAAAAATATCGATATGAACCATATTTACCCCTTCAAAAAAAAAAAAAAAATCAACAAAAAAATATCCCCCCCCCGCAACCCTCCAAAAACCCTAAAAAAATAAATAAAAAATAAATAAAAATTACAATAAAAAGGAGAAGTAAAAAAATCTGAAAAATAATAAAATAAAAAGAGTAAAGAAAGAAAAAAAAGAAAGAAAAGACAATTAAAAAGATAATAAATCCCGATAAAAACCCAAAACAAATATCCAGTTCCCTGAAGATTCAATTCAAGAAGTGGTAAAACACGTTATTTGTATGATTTTCTTTTTCTTTATTTTAATGCAATAAATAGTGATCTCTACTTAAGAATTCCGTTAGGTTAATGTATATTTTATTCAATATAAACGACTAAAATGTAGTCGTAACTTAGGCAATACAAATCAATGTGAAGTATAAAACATGTTATCAAAATACATTATTTTATACTATTATTTAATTTCAGTATGCATTATTATATTGGGGCTACAGATTTTGAAATAATGAAAGTTAAAATTTTTATTAAAATATTCATCTTCTTTTCACAATTTATTTGAATTTGCATTAAATCTACATTTATTTCATCATAAAATTTAATTACATATATAGTGCAGTTTCAGATGCATTATTAAAATGTAATAGCTGAAGGGGAGGTAATCATAATTCGGTATTAATTTAATACTGTGAGTGGTTGATAGCCTATTTTGGCTCTTATTAAAATAATATAACCATTTTATTAATACAAAACACAAATACAATTACATATGTTTTTATAAACTCATGATTGTCTCTTTGATCAACAGAATAGTTAACTATGGAAGCAATTATTAAAAACCCATTACTTTGTCGCAATGCTAAACAAAAACAACAACAATAACAACAAAAGAAACAACTAAAAAGAACTACAGTAGCAAAACAATACAAAAATATAAATAATTTTTTTTTTGAAAAACCTTAAAATTTAAAAAATAAGAAAATATAAATAAATAAATAAACGTTACTAAATAGCCCAGACCAAAGATTAAATTAAATTAAAACAAAATAAAATCAAAGTAAGAGAGGGAAAAAGAAGAAGAAAAATATATGATAAAAGAAAACAACAAAACAATCTAAGATTACATGTAATTCGTATCAGTCGGCTTTTATAAAGAATACAATTGTCAATATGCCAACAAACAATGAGACAAAACAATGATAGACCCGGCATTCACGTCTTACATAAACCCATATTACATACAATATAAAGAAGCGAATAATCTCCCCAACTATCTAGACTACCGCTTCTGTTATATCAAACTTACACGAAAATATATCACGTTTTGCATGCATGCGTGTTTTGTGCCATAAAACTTGATATACTTACTCATTGTATCTACACAGATTATACGCAACCGTTTCTGGCAACTAAACACGTTATTTGCTATGTGGTTCAAAAGTTGCTCGCTACATCTGGCTGGCTTTATTGCATTTACAAACCAAAAAGTGTAAAAATCTCAAATCGCATGGATGGCACCTTTTTTGAAGACCTATCTTATCAGACCAAACATCTTACACATGGTTCCTTTCGTATTTTTCAAAATGTACGCTGACAAGCGCGTTATTTGAGCTACGGGAGAAGAAGCTGAAAAATCAGAAAGAAAAAAGATCAAAGCATGTTGGAAAGGGAATACGAAACTGGCCAAAAAGGACCACCATAGGCGCCCCAAACACCAAGACGTATCGCTCGAAAAGACGGCTGACTTGACTACACGCCACAGCTGTTTACTCACCAAGTAGTAATTGGGATAGCGACCGAGTAAAAATCTTTGATAAAAAACATCCTTTCTCGATACGTTTTCCAGTTATGGAACCGAACAGTAGCGGATGCAGAGGGGTGAGGGTCCCCGCCCCCACTTTTCTCGTATTTTTTTTATTTTTACATTTTCCGAGTGGACCAGTAGACCTGTGGAATATCTTTTCATGTCGTCTATAATGATCAAGTCCTTCTAACAGAACTAACTGAAGAATACCGCTATCAAAGAATGACCATCATAACGCAGTAGTCCAGTGGAATGTTTGTCCGCTTTGCAATGTAAATAAACTCTGATGAAAGTGACCTGTGCAAACAGTATAGTGAAATTTAGTCAAACAGGTCTTCAGTATTAACTTACACATAATTATTATGAATCTACATGTATATGATATAGATTATAAATTATTTATAAACATTTTTCTTCTTCTTCTTACTCTTCTACTTCTTCGTCATCATCATGTTCTTCTACGTTCTCAAAGCCATCTACGGAATTCAGTTTTTATTTTCAGTAGAACCTACTGTTCGTCGAATGCACGCCACAGATCACTATAGTCTCTCTCCTTCCTTCCTTCCTTCCTTCCTTCCTTCCTTCCTTCCTTCCTTCCTTCCTTCCTTCCCTCCCTCTCTCTCTCTCTCTCTCTCTCTCTCTCTCTCTCTCTCTCTCTCCCCCAATGTGACACAGGCTCCTTAAAAACACCCAGGAAAAGGAGAAGTTCATGTGATTTACTCACCAATCATGGTACCTACGATGAGAGCCGTGCCGCTCAACAGACCAACGCTTTTCTTCAATTTAACCCCGCCATCATCGCTCTCCTCCGTTTCGTCATCCGCCAACCTCACATCTTTCGTGTCTTTATCATGGATTTCCACGCCGACGTCGTTTGCCTCTACTATGTCAACCTCGTCTGGAATTGTGACAAAAAGTATGGATTAGGGAAAAAACTATTTAAGATAATTATCTCCAACTGTGTCTCAGATTTACAACTACAGGAACATTTTAAATTAGATTCCCTGAAACATGGATTTATGCATGCCAGGAGCCGCGGGGCAGGGGCAGTGGGGGTCATTCCCCCCACACACCCACCCTTCAGTGGCGTTGCTTCCTTTAGGCACTGTAGGCACGTTTTTCAAAAAATGCCTCAGAATGCAGCTGCGGCGATATAGACATTAAAAAAGTTCCGGGTGTGAGGGGCATGGCCCCGGACCACCCGAGAGGAACTGTGCCTACACATTTATTTATGCCAATCTATGCATAGGGGACAACTAATTAGGGGACTTTTTAGGGGACAACTAATTTTAAAAATCACTAAAGTTTATGGATTTTTTTTTTTTTTTTTTTTGCCGTATGAAATTATTTTCGGACTCGGTAAAAAATATAGTGGACGAAATCCGGAGTATGAGGAGTTCCTGCAGGAACGCTGCTTCCCTTCGGCCATTTACTTTACAGTGTCTTCATACACACACATACACACCTACATATACACACACACACACACACACACATATCACACACATATATACACACACACACATATACACACATACATACATACACTCACATACACACACACATATACACACGCATACACATACACACATACATACATACACTCACATACATACACACACACACATACACACCTACATATACACACACACATATCACACACATATACACACATACATATACACACACATACACACATACATACATACATACACACATACATACATACACTCACAGACATAAATATACACATACTCACACATATACACACACATACACACACACACCAACACACACACACACACACACCAACATACACACAATATGCTAAATGTCTGTGGTTGCAATCTGTGTAACCTGCTCTAATGTAAATAAGAAAATCAAACTGTCACAGTGAATCAATTCAAAAGTTAAATTTATTACATGCATGGACTTTAAACACGCAGCGTCACGGTCACTGGTTTTGAACAGAAGTTGTTATGAAGAAATTCATTTCCTCGTCACGCTCATGACGTTTCTCTACAGATCATGAATTGACAGTAGCAAACCAGGGCTGTAAACCAGTCAGGGTTGTTTTCATTCATGACAGAATATAAATTTAAAACGTGACGTAATTAAATATACAGTGCACTCTGTCTAAAACCGGCATCTGATTTTAAGTACCGTGTGTTCTCTTGATACAGCCATAACTCGACTCATATTTTATTTTATTTATAATTGTGAAGATGATTGGTTTATAGCTGCTGGTTTATTCATGTTCATGTATTGTCCGATAACAACAAGTTCGGTTTCTTGAAAGCATTTTAAGTGATTTGCTATTAAAAATCTGGGGCGGTTCCAGCAATTGGCAATAAGGGAGGGGGCGCAACATTGGAAACCGAGCGCCGAAGGGTTTACACAGAAAAAAATGTTCATAGCCCGCGCATGAAAAACAGCATAGCAAACCCCGCTTTTCTACACATGAGGTGTTGAACACCAATGACCGTAACTCTTTGTAAAATCTGCATAAACCGGTATGCTACATAATCCGGCATATATGATCGGTCCTGACCGATGTCGGTTTAGACGGAGTCCACTGTATATATATATAATTATGTCAGTGGGCAGATAATTCACTCATAATAACACATTGCTTATTGGGGGATAACACCCTCGTTTAAATCCAAGATAATCATCTAAATACTATAGTCAAACCTGGTTTCGTGGCCACCTCTACAAGGCTGCCATCTGTCTATGACGGCCACGCTCAGGTCCCCCCAACGCGTTTTACTATATATTTTACCTCTATATGACAACCACCTGCTCATCGCGGCCAGAGGCCACAATTTGTTAATAAAAAAGCGATTTTGAACCTGATACCGCGGCCACTTTTTTGTATTTTTGCTGCAAATTATCAAGAAATATCGGCAATCATAAAAAAAATCCGATATTTGTCGATGTTTTATTCCTTATTAGCTTTGATGAACAACGGACCTTTAATCTTCATATAAAGGTTGTCAGTCACATTGCTAGAGCTTACGTAATGGTATTTAACCGCAATCAGTGGTCCCTAATGAGTAGTGCATAGTTGTGCTCATTAATTAACAAGTGTTTTAAATCTGGATTAGCTTTGCCATATGCTAATCATCGGCGTTGACCATTAAAATCAGTTGTAGCCTTAAATAACTGGAGTTAAACGTATCATCTTTAGAAGAAATTAAATACTGCTGCAGTTTATTTCTGA
>JAULBS010027037.1:0-10463 GCA_032355785.1 Symmetromphalus regularis
AGACTTTAGGGTTAGTTATAAATAGAGATATTTCCTATGTGTCCAGACTTTAGGGTTAGTTATAAATAGAGATATTTCCTATGTGTCCAGACTTTAGGGTTAGTTATAAATAGAGATATTTTCTATGTGTCCAGACTTTAGGGTTAGTTACAAATAGTGATATTTCCTATGTGTCCAGACTTTAGGGACACCCAGTATAACAACATCTGCTTTCAAGGAACTATACTAACGGACAAAAGAAACGATGCAAAAAATAATAGTTAAATATTTTGGACATTTGGATAGTTTGCTTAAGACTTCTGCGGATTTTGTTTTCATCACGGCTTCAATTAAATTATGGGTTTTATGTCGAATATACATCTGTTTTGCAAATACAAATGTTTTGTTTGGTTCCTCAAAGTTACCGTTGGATTATCCTTGGTATCATTTCTTTTGCTCGTTAGTATAGTTAAAAGATATCTGAAAAAAGATCTTGGGTGGGGGTGGGGTGGGGGGTGAAATTACGAAACGTTGTCCCTGTACACGCATCTGCAGACCAAAGGAATACACTTGTAAATTGAAACAGTTTTGAGAAATCAGAAACTGATGTAGATTAACAACTTACACATTATTTATTATTTCTTTGTCCGATTTTGTCGTTTTAGTGATATATTATACTAGTATATACATATTGGTTTTGTTTGTTTTGTTTAATGAGACCACTAGAGCATACTGATTTATTAATCATCGGCTATTGGATGTCAAACATTTGATTATTTTGACACGTAGCCAAGTGTGAGCCAGCCTCCAACGTGTTTTGAACCACTGTCATCAGCTTGAGAGTCCGATGTTCTACCACTAGACCACCGAGGCTCACTAGCATATAGACATATACATGTAAATATACTGTTCAAAATATATAGGGGATATTTGAATTCTAATGTTATTAGGAAAATGATTGTTTAACGACACCCCAGCACATTGTTTATTCAGCAGCTATTAGGTATCTGACACATGGTCTTTAGAGGAAACCCGCTACCGCCACATAGGCTACTCTTTCCAATTAACAGCAAGGGATTTTTATATCCACTTTTCCACAGACAGGACATCACATACCATGGCCTTTGATAAATCAGTTGTGGGCCACTGGTCGGTGTATGTGGTTTACACCTACCCACTGAGCCTTGCGGAGCACTTATTCTGGGTTGGAGCCGTTATCGAGATTAAAAATTCCATGCCGTGACTGAGATTTGATCCCAGTACCTACCAACCGTAAGACCGACATTTTAACCACTGCGCCACCGAATTACGACATCATCAGAAGCGAGCGGGATGGAGCTCAAACAGTAACGTGTCCGCCAGCGAACCGGTCGGTCGTCTGATCTATCCTTCTCAGTGGACCCATTTGCAGTTTGGGCTATTTTCCGTTCCAAACAGTGGTCCACAACTGGTTCATCAAAGGCCGCGGTATGTGCTGTCCTGTCTATGGGACAGTGCATATAAAAGATCCCTTGCTGCTTTTCGGAAAGAGTAGCCTGTGTGGCGGTAGCGGGTTTCCTCTAAATACATATGTCAGAATGACCATATAATTGACGTCCAGTAACCGATGGTAAGATAAAAATCAATGTTCTAGAGGCTTCGTTAAATAAAACAAACTTTACTTTTTATGATATTAGCATGTGTAAATTGTTTCGTTTGTATTCCTCTATCACAACCACTGAATCCAATGTGATATATTTCTTAATGATTTAGTTGGGCCACAAAGCCAGCCTTGCAAGATTGGCAGTCCTCCTACAAGTGGTCAAGGAAGAACGGAATTATTTCAAGTCGATTTTGTATTTGTCATTTAACCTATGTTTTGGTGGTATCATGGGAATTTAAATTGGAATCAACTTTGTGAAAAAAACAAACATTTAGAATAAATTATTAAATATTATTGTCAATTTTTATGTTGCAGAATTTGCCGCGGAATTTCCCAATTCCTACCGCAGAAAATACCTAATTTTACATCGGAATTTAATAAATTTTGCCGCGGAATTCAGGGGTGGGGGGTGAGGGGTGGAGGGGGACTGATATTATGTAAAAATGAATGTGTTATAACTAATGTTAATTGGATGTACATATAAAAATAAATTCAATCAGCTCATCATTGTTTGATAACATAACGTGAGTTAATCTGTAATTATAACGGTTTACACACAGTTTATATATGTTACCGAACAAGTTCTTATTAAAAGCTTCACGAACACGCAATGGAGACAAGATAATTATAGTCTACTGGGGTCCGCTGTCATAATTAAGTAAAATAATAATGAAAACAGCCTTGGTTCAGGCCTGTTAGAAATAGTTTCGTAAAAACAGCGCATTCCGTAAAATCGACACGTTTTATAAAACGAGGTGGGTTTTTTTTTTTTTAAATGAATTTTGCTGTATTTCGTAAAACCACTGCGCATGAATCGTAAAATTATTAGGCTCGATTTGTAAAACTGACCGGCCACTTCGTAAAATTCAGCAAAACGCACATTTTTTTACGAAATGCGCTGCTTTTACGAATCTATTGGTAACAAGGCCAAAACAGCTAGCGAACGTGATCACGATGAGGTGGATGGTCCTTTTCCAGACGAAAAACATAGGTTAAATGACCAATACAAAAACGACTTTAAATAATTCCATCCTTCCTGGACCGCCTGTAGGAGGACTGCCAATCTTGCAAGGCTGGCTTTGTAATTGTTCTGAACATAAGACAGATGTTCAGGAGGACTGCCAATCTTGCAAGGCTGGCTTTGTAATTGTTCTGAACATAAGACAGATGTTCAGGAGGACTGACCAATCTTGCAAGGCTGGCTTTGTAATTGTTCTGAACATAAGACGGATGTTCACGAGGGACTGCCGATCTTGCAAGGCTGGCTTTGTAATTGTTCTGAACATGAGACGGATGTTCAGGAGGACTGCCAATCTTGCAAGGCTGGCTTTGTAATTGTTCTGAACATAAGACGGATGTTCAGGAGGACTGCCAATCTTGCAAGGCTGGCTTTGTAATTGTTCTGAACATAAGACGGATGATCACGAGGGATGATCGTATCGTCCGTCATCTTAGGATCCGTCACAAGCAGTGCTTTCAGTTGTCAAGTCCCGTTATTTGTTAAAGTAAAGTTAGTTTTATTTAACGACGCCTCTAGAGTACATTGATTTTTGTCTTATCGTTGGCTATTGGATGTCAATCATATGACCATTGACATATTTCTTTAGAGTATAACCGCTGCCCCCACATAGGCTTCTCTTTTCCGATAAGCAGCAAGGAGTCTTTTATATACACTGTCCCACAGACAGGACAGCACATACCACAGACTTTGATAAACCAGTCGTGTACCACTGGTTGGAGAGGAATATAGCCGCGAAACTCCAAATGGATCCACTGGGAAGGATGGATCCGATGACCGACACCTTCACAGGCGGACACGCTACCGTTTGACTTGCATCCCGCTACCAAATCACTATATTAAAGCGGCTAAGGTTAGATTTTGGCTAGAATCGTGCATTTTCGTAGTATGATACCTAAGGATCATTAAAAAATGGACCCCAAAAATGATCGCCCCTATTGACCGCCATCTTGAAATCAAATATGGCCGCCAAAATATTCCATTTTAGTCAATATATTCATATCTACAGCACATAGAACTGTAAATCAAGCATCTTTACCCATGTTTTCAATATCAGGGAGTATCAGAAATTATGTGAAATGGCCGTTATATTGGATTTCAAGATGGCCACTATGGTTTTAGCTCTCTTTATTAATGTAATACACATGTTAATGGTATACACCATGTTAAATTATACCAACACATTAAAAATAAGAGATTATTTCAGGTAACGTGGGCGCATTGTTAGAAAATGATCTGCAGTAGTTATTTCATAACAGTATTATCCCTGATCCTTCTCATTATATCCAAAAACAACAACAATAGGACAAGACGTAAAACATCCACGTCACAATGTCAGGAAGCTTTAGAGTTTTATAACCCATCGTTATCCGCTATTTACTCTTGTAATATATCTTTCAAATACATCATTTACTTCAATTCTATACCAGTTGAGGCTCTATTGAATATCGATTATCGCAATCCTCGATACATATGCAACACAGAACATTAACATTTCTTTATCATAGAATCGTATATCACCTTTTATCGATATGCATTTTTTTCTTTCTTTCAGATTCCACCTCCGGTAGTTACTATCAGGATTTAGGTTTATGAAACAGTCTGGGTCAGTACCGGTGTATAAAACACGCATAAAGAATAAGTGTTTTAAAGAAGAAAAAGGACGAAATGGTTAAGTGTTAGATTTGAAGTGATTAGCATGTCATCAGTGATGTGTTGGACACTATAGGTTTATATAAAAGTTGGAATAGAGGATATGGGAAGTCGATTAGCTTGCGTAATTTTATTTTATTTCGCAATTTTATCTTTAGCTTTAATCGCAAATAGTTTTATGTTTGTGTAGTAATGCATGTTTATGGTATGAAAGTCTCCATCATTCTTTAGCGTTTTTCGTTTGTACTCATGGGGCGTTGGAACGAAATGCATACTGGGGGGAGGGGTCTGCTCCCGTTTCTGAATATCATAATATGCCGTGAATAATTCAAAAATAATTAAGGAATATATTTATGGGAATTATTTGGGTCTGATATGTACTGTTTATTTATTTATTTTACGACCCCCCATACATATATACATACAACTCAACGATATCAAAACGAATTCACAATATATTAACTTGAAACAAACTAAGACCATGGATGTTAATCATATGACCATTGACATATTTCTTTAGAGGATAACCGCTGCCCCCACATGGTCTTAGTTTGTTTCAAGTTAATATATCGTGTAGCCTATACGTGATGTGAGGTACTCAACAATTAATATGTTCTATGAACATCTCTCTCTCTCTCTTTCTCTCTCTCTCTCTCTCTCTCTCTCTTTCTCACAATGAGAATTTTAAGATATGTTAAGATGTGTGACAATTTTATAATAATATATAGCAATAAAAACCTCTAACTTACCTCTGAAAAAGTTGCTTTCTTTAGCACTGTTAACTAACCAGATCTTAGCGTCTAGTCTTCTACAATAGTTTTCTGCATCATCAAATGATTTTTTATAATCTCCTTTTTTGTAACATTTCCTGCCATTTGACATCCATTCAGCTGGACATGAGTATAAACCTGTCATTTACAAATATCATACATTACTCTGATAAAAATCGTATCTTTGTATGACAGTTTTACAGGGTGTTTGAGTAAGTCGTGATGACGTGTCCCCAAGCATGGTGGTCATGAATCGAATAAGCTATGCTACTAAACTATTATGTTTATAAACTAATACACTAACGGGCAAAACAAATGATACCAAGCATAATTTAACGATAACTTTGAGGAACCATACAAATCTTTGAAAATGCATTTGTATTTGCAAAACAGATGTATAGTAGACATAAATGCCATAATTTAATTTAAGCAGCAATGAAAAAAATCTGACACCTTAAACAAAATATCCAAATGTCCAAAATATTTTATTCTTATTTTTGGTATCGTTTCTTTTGCCCATTAGTATAGTACGTGTTTCAGTCCAACATGACACCCGAACGAACAGACTGAGGCATACAGCACTTGCAACTGTTGTATTGCGCGTGCGAATAATATTAACTCCACCCATCTGCCAATCTCGCCATCCAATCGCAACAAGGAGAAAATAATTTCACTCTAATACTACATAAAACGATTAAAATCATATTAGAAATCATATTGCATGTTGTATTCAATTAAGGTTCATGCATGCTGTCTTGAGTACGCAAATCAATTTCCTGTGCTCTTTTTCAATTTAACTAAAACTGTAATCTGCACAAATCTGAAACTCAATGACTAAAACTAATCTGAAACAAATCTGTGGCTCAATGACTAAAACTGTAATCTGCACAAATCTGAGACTCAATGACTAAAACTGTAATTTGTACAAATCTGAGACTCAATGACTAAAACTGTAATCTGCACAAATCTGAGACTCAATGACTAAAACTGTAATCTGTACAAATCTGAGACTCAATGACTAAAACTGTAATCTGCACAAATCTGTGGCTCAATGACTAAAACTGTAATCTGCACAAATCTGAGACTCAATGACTAAAACTTTAATCTCCACAAATCTGAGACTCAATGACAAAAACTGTAATCTGCACAAATCTGAGACTCAATGACTAAAACTTTAATCTCCACAAATCTGAGACTCAATGACTAAAACTGTAATCTACACAAATCTGAGACTCAGTGACTAAAACTTTAATCTCTACAAATCTGAGACTCAATGACTAAAACTAATCTGCACAAATCTGAGACTCAACGACTAAAACTGTAATCTGCACAAATCTGAGGGGGCCCCTAGATCCGCCGCTTTTTCTATCATCCTATGATCAAAGTCGTAAGGTAACACAAAAAGTGATATGTTGTTTTATGAAGTATTAACATTTAATGCTCATCATCATCTAAGCGCTACACGCCTGCAGCTTATATTTTTATAAAGCTGGAAAGTATATTCACAAGTATACTTGACACAACAATTGAAGAATTACGCATACGTATCGACTAGTGAAGTAATATGCTTTCGCTTCTTTTCAAAACGGGTCACCCATAACTCGTTGTGTTAAGTATAGATCGCTTTCTGTAGTGAATTGTTTGTCAAGATGACTCAGATGAATACACGCAATACACATGTTCAAAATCAATATATATCGCAGGATAGAGCATGCCACAACACGGCTGTAATATGTATATTAAATCCCAATCGACAAGACGTTTGTCATGTACAAAACCGTATCATATGTACAGTACTGAGTCCAAGAGATATATAAAACAATATATAAGCTTAAAATCAATATATAACACATAAGAGAGCATGCTACAACACAGCTATAATATGTATATTAAATCCCAGCCGACAAAACGTTTATCATGTTCAAACCCGTATCATATCAATATGTTCAGTATAGAGTCCAAGGGATGTAAAGACCACGTTCAAAATCAATATATAACGCATAAGAGAACATACCAAAACACCCCCGTAATCTATATATTAATCACAATCGACAAAACATTTATCTTGTATAAAACCGTACAATATAGAATCCGTCAGATATATAGAACAATACTTTAGATGTAAATAAGTATATATTGCATTAGAAAGGACGCCAGACCACACGACTGTAATTTATATATTAAAATCCTAATCAACCAAACTATTATCATATTCAAAACCATATACCATGTAAAGTGTAGAGTCCAAGAGATATATACATGTAAAACTATACACGTGTTCAAAATCTATTTAAAACGCCTAAGACACAATTCCTACAGACCGCTGTAGTCTACATACAAAATCCAAATCGACTAAACTGATATGCCTTTCAAAACCGTATCACTAGTACAGTGTATAGTCCAAGGGATACGAGGAATCGCGAGGTCTACAGTCATTAATCAATATCAGAATGTTCAGTGACGATATAAAAGGTAAGTTTAGCTTATTCTCGGGATTGCATCCGTCATAATGTGAGCGGGACGTAGCTCAAGAGATAACATGTCAGCCTGAGGTGCAGCGGGACGCCTGATCGATCCTCTAAAGTCGACCAATTTGGGCTTCTTTTTTTCGTTTCTACCAGTGGTCGGTAAGTGCTCTAACAACGATCGTGGTATATGCTATCCTGCAAAAGCGTACATAAAAGATTCCATGCTATTAATCCAAAAGAGTAGTCTATGTGGCGGTAGCGGGTTTCCTCTAAATACATATGTCAGTGGATCAATATAGGCTTTATCTCGTTTCTACCAGTGGTCGGAAAGGGCTCTAACAACAATCGTGGTATATGCTGTCCTGCCTTTACAGTCCTGCCAAAGAGTACATAAAAGATTCCATGCTATTAATCCAAAAGAGTAGTCTATGTGGCTGTAGCGGGTTGCCTCTAAATACATATGTCAGAATGACCATATGTTTGACGTCCAATAGCCGATGATAAGATAAAAATCAATGTGCTCTAGATTTCTGAAAAGGGGGAGGGGTCCAAAAGTGATGAGTGAATAGAAATGGGGAAAAAATTGTTAATTTTCATGTCCTTCCACTCGCAAAAGGTTAAAAAAAAATCGAGAAAGGGGTGTTCTGACGCCCTGGACACCCCTTGGATCCGTTACTGGATATAAACCACACGCCATTATTCTATTACTGGAATTTTAGGATTTGATTCTGTTGTTAGAAGTCGTATTTATGGTCTGTTTTCTTAACTGGGTGCTACAATCGGCCAATCTTCAACTGAAGATTAGTGTAATTGGCTTGGCAGTCGACTGAAAATATCTCTTAACAGGTTTCACTGTCATTCGTTCCGCTACTGCAATTACTAGACCCAGGGTTAATGCAGTAATGAATCACGGGACGGGTTAATGCAGTAATGCATTGCGGACCTGTTTTTACACATATATGTAAATAGCTCCATACTAATGACAGCATCCATGGAGTTTAAAGCGATTAGGAGGTCACCGATGTTTGGACCTTCCAAATAATGTAATGAGTTCTTCAGAGTTGCAAATACCGGCCCCAGAGGTGCAGTGACTACGCTATCTGTCTCTCGGCTGGTAGGTACTCAAATCGAATCTCAGTCGAGGCATATTTTAATCTATATAAGTCCCCCCTCCTCCACCTCCCAAGGTAATATGTTGTTGACCGGCCACTGTAGTGTAATGGTCCAGCAATCGGACTCGCGACTGATAGGTACTGTGATCAAATCTCAGCCGAGGTATAGGATGTTTAATCTCAGTATCGCCAAGCCAGAGTTAGTGCTTCGCAAGGCTAAGTGGGTAAGTGAACGTCACTTACACCAATATGTGTCCATAACTGGTTTATCAAAAGCCGTGGTTTGCTCAATTCTCTCTCTCTCTCTGTCTCTCTCTCTCTCTCTCTCTCACACACACACACACACAAACACACATACACACACACTCACACACACACACATTTAACTATGTACATAAAATACATATAGTGGAATGTTTAGAGAAAGTACAATTTTACATACATTTCGAATTGTAACTTGTCTCTTTGGTTTGTATTTAGATCATTGGATTTAAGCAACCTAACGTTTGAACAGCTTTTGAAATTAGATTTGAAGAATTACGACATTTTATTTTACAATGTTTTAGACTATTTATTTCATAAAATGTCAGATAATTAATGATTAATTTTGTTTTATTTGAAAGGGATGATTTAAAAATGTAATCAAATCTCAGTGACATATATTTTAAAAGTATGTTTCTATAGCAATGCTGAACCAACTCAGACCTCTGAAAAATGCGTTCGACCACATTTTGTTGTGCATAACCAATTTTGATGATACTACATGTATATACTAGTAAATGAGTGCCACTGCGGAGGCGTTGTACCGAAATTCATGGGGAGGGGGGCTGTTCCCGTTTCTAAACACCAGAATATGCCAGTGAATTATAAATTCAATTATGAATAAGGAACATATTTATGGAAATTATTTGGGCCGCGGGCTTCATCCCCAGCCCTTTGTTTCCAACGCCCATGCACTGTTCTCGTAACAAACTATTTTGTGATTGTCACGAAAAATGAAATATGAGATTTCGTATTTAATCATAATTATCTGAACAGATGCCAATACAAAACTAGAAAAAGAATATATACGCTAGACATATTGTACACTATTTATCCGATATATAATTTCCGTCTTCACTTGAATGTTTTCCAAGAAGGGTATTGATTAGTTCACGATGACCAAGATTCCAGGAAATACATACATCATAAGGTTTGTATATTCTACTTTCTTGACGCTTCAGTTAATTAATGTTGTGAAAAGAACCGTCAGACACCTAGAGCGATGACCAGATTAAAACTACTTTCAGGAAAATCTCATTTCCATTGAGACTGGTCTCGATAGCCGAGTTGGTAAATTACCAAGTTCAGAGTATGTAAGTATTTATTCCACCTGAGACCAATTTGATTCACGAATTCATGACGTTATGACATAGTAAAGGTCTAGTTTGTACCAGTGGCGTTGGAACGAAATTCATATTGGGGGGCTGCTAATACTAAGAAGCAAATGACTTTACCAAAAAACACAAGAATAACATTAAAAAAATATATATATTATTGGGGGGGGGGGAGCCTGCAGCATCCCCAGCACCACCGGCTCCAACGCCCCTGTGTACTGTCCCGTCTAATGATAAAAACGTAATAATAACGAACATGGTACAACACACACTGACTAAAATGACGCCAAACTTTATTTGCATCTGGTACGTACGTTTTTGTCATCTAGGGAAAACACTGGATTAAAATGGAAAGTAAAATAATGTGGTAATACTCTGTACAGCAATGATCCAAGGCTCCCCAACCTTGGCATTTGCTATTGATCTGGGGGCAATAAAAAAAAAA
>JAULBS010027048.1:0-10463 GCA_032355785.1 Symmetromphalus regularis
CCCGGTGCCCTAGTCTTAGGACATTGGACCTGGGGGAGACGGGTCCGAACCAAATTGGATGTGGACCCGTATAAAAATACTTTACCTCACCTCAATGGCAAGACCTGTATAGCACCAATATGGCCGTTATAACGAGTTGACTATATTTGCTTATAGAAAAATCTGATTCACATATATCTACATACATACCAGTAGTTGGCAGTCAATGGGTTAACCAATACACTGCCAGAACTAATGGCTTGTCACTTCAATTTAGTTTGGTGGGTATAGAAAGTACTTCATACTGCCATCATACTTGACCAGGGTTCCACCTAGCATCTGATAAATGGGAGTCATCATGACTCACATGGTTCTATTTTGGGAATCATGCATTCAAAAATGGGAGAAGCATATTATTTCAATCATATATTAATTGAATAACTGTCTTGTTGATGCATGTATTATATCCCTTATCCACTATTCTATGTTTATAATACTTATACATGTATATCCAATGTTTTTTCTTCTTATAAATAAAAGGGTTTAGTATATTTATAAAAAATTAAAATTGATTGTCGGAAATATTTTGTGTCAACCATCAAGCACACATATTTTATTTAGAAGTTTTTAGCGAAATATTGCGTCAAATACGCAGGATACCTGCATCATGTGAAACCCTGCTTGACAGTGTACACAGTATATGTTTGTGTTTCAGCAAGAGCAGTTCGTATTGGAGGTTCAGACAGCGATGTATCTAGACAGTTTCAGCAACTCCCACCCCATAAGTGTTCCAGTCCATGATCCATCACAGATCAATGAAATATTTGACAAAATCTCTTATGCTAAGGTAAGTGTCATGTTTCCATAGCAACTCCCACCCCATCAGTGTTCCAGTCCATGATCCATCACAGATCAATGAAATATTTGACAAAATCTCTTATGCTAAGGTAAATGTCATGTTTCCATAGCAACTCCCACCTCATCAGTGTTCCAGTCAGTGATCCATCACAGATCAATGAAATATTTGACAAAATCTCTTATGCTAGGGTAAATGTCATGTGTCCATAGCATCTCCCGTCTAGTCTCTGTACAGTAGTCGGGCCAATATAAGAAGAAGAAAAACGTAACCTCACAAAATTGTTACAAAAGAATTTTTTTGGGTGTTTTTAGGTTTGTTGAGATGTATACAATAACATAATTAAAATGTATTAAAATCAATCAATCGGAAAGGGGGAAAATTAGGTCAAAGCCAATAGGGCAGATATTTGTACTTTTGTACAGCAGATAACAGACAGTGCTTTTATTTGAATTTTTCAAATGTTGATACACACATGAATAGTGTCATTGGGTCATTCTTTAAATCTGATCATTGATTTTTCTTTTTGACTACAGATCAAACACAGCTCAGTGAAATATTTGACAAAATCTCTTATGTTAAGTGTTTTATGTGTCCATGGCAACTCCCACCCTATCAGTGTTGCAGTCTATGATCAATCACAACTCAGTGAAATATTTGACAAAATCTCTTATGCTAAAATAATAATAAGCAAACAACTTTGTAACCAGGCCTGTGCTAAAGGCAAGAATAACATATATTAACTAGGTTTTTTTTTGTTCACTCTAAATTGTGGATGACTCTTCAGTAGTAGTGCTAAATGTATTGTAATGTATTAATTAATTATTGTAGGAAGTGGCCATTATTTAGATGTAATGTGTTAATGGAAAAAGAAAATTACTTGTCTGGTCCGACAACCTATCTTTAATAATTTAATTATAATTATGTTTTAATGAAACAATGAAAAGGGAGCAGCCATTGTTCACATGTTATCTGCATTACTGGGAAAAGAGAATTTCAAGTCTTGATTCACAGCCTATCTGAACAGATTTAATAAATTATTATAATTATGTTTTAATAACAATGTTATTGCATGGAGCAGCCATTATTCAGATGTTATCTGGGTTACTGGGAAAAGAGAATTTTATGTCTTGATTCACAGCCTCTCAGAACAGATTTAATAAATTATTATAATTATGTTTTAATAACATTGTTATTGTAGGGAGCAGCTATTATTCAGATGTTATCTGCGTTACTGGGAAAAGATAATTTCAAAGCCGGACTCACCGCCTATCTCAACAAACACAAGTACGCCAATGCACAGACAAACGATCTATGGGATTCCCTGCAAGAGGTAACAAGAAGGGTTTTTCATATACAGTCAAACCTACCCATGCAGCCACCTGTCTTAAGCAGCCACCTGTCTTAAACAGCCACCTTTATTTTCTCTCAAATCAGCTAATTTAGTATAATTTAACCTGTATTAAGCAGCCACCTGTCTTAAACAGCCACCTTTATTTTCTCCTAAATCAGCTAATATAGTATAATTTAACCTGTATTAAGCAGCCACCTGTCTTAAACAGCCACCTTTATTTTCTCCGAAAAAAGCTAATATAGTATAATTTAACCTTTATTAAATAGCCACCTGTTTTAAGAGGCCACATTTTCTTACTCCCTTGGATGGCTGCTTAAGACAGGTTTGACTGTATATGTTTATCAAAGTATTTGGTATGTGCTCTCCCGTTATAGGAGAGAGTGTCTATAAAACACCCATTGCTTCTATTTAAAAAGTACATACATATAATTGAATAAAATCAATGTTATTTTATTTTATAATTAACCAAATACATTTTTATTTAACAGGCATGGTGGAACAGGGGGAGCTGGGGTCTCCAGGCCCCCCACCCCCTACCACCAATAATTCTGAATCGAATATAACCTCGTATCCACCTGAAACTCTGAAGCTTTGAGCCTAGATCTGTTAGCCTCCCCAATACAATGACTCTGTTAGCCCCTCTAATGTTCATTGCATCCGCCGTGCCTGTTTAAGAATAAAACTGAAACAAATGCAGTGTTATTTTAATTATAACTTAATCAAATACTTTGCTATTTTATATTAAATCTGAATCAACAACTTTATTTTATAAATTTTTCAGATCAAATACAGAAATCTATTGATGACAGTCGAGGTCCAAAAAATGCTTTTGTACGGCGGGGTGCAATGAAACAGCAGAAAGTTCATGAAGTACGAGGTCATGAGTTCATTGCAAAATTCTTCCGACAATTTACGTACTGTTCCTTCTGCAATACTTTCATGTGGTAGGTATAGATGTACTCACAATCTACCGTGGAACAGGGGGAGCTGGGGTCTTCTAAAAATGTGTCTAAACCAGAATCTGTTTAATCTGAATATCTGTCTAAACCAATATCTGTATAATTCAATATTTATCTAATCCAGAAATATATCAAAACCAACATCTACCTAATCCAGAAAAATGTCAAAATTGGTATTTGTCTAGTCCAGAAATATGTCAAAACCGATGTACATGTGTATGCCTAATCCAGAAATATGTAAAAATTGGTATTTGTCTAGTCCAGAAATATGCCAAAACCGATGTATGCCTAATCCAGATATATTTCAAAATCAACATCTGTTTAATCCAGAAATATGTCAAAACCAACATCTATCTAATCAAGTATCTGTTTAATTCAAATATCTGTCTAATCCAGAAATCTGTCTAAATGTTTACTGTTTTGGCCTAGTAGGTCAAGAAGCATACATCTAGCATTTGTGGACAAACACTCCAAATTGAATTTGTGTTACATTTAATTTTGTAAACTTTCTCTTGCAGGGGACTAAACAAACAAGGTTACCAATGTAAAGGTAAATATTATCTAGCTCTTTGTAAAGATTCCTGTGAGTTTCAGACTAAAATCATGATTCAGGAACTCACTTAGCACCTTTGTAAAAATACCTGTGAGTCTGACTAAAATCATGAGACTGGAACTCATCTATCTTCTTTGTGAGGATTCCTGTGAGTTCCAGACTAAACTCATGATTCAGGAACTCATCTAACTGCTTTATGAGGATTTCTGTGAGTCTCAGACTAAATTCATAGGTCGGGAAATCGAGCTTCTTTGTGAGTATTCCTGTGAGTTTCAGACTAAAATCATGAGACAGGAATTCATCTAGCTTCTTTGTGAGGATTCCTGTGAGTTTCAGACTAAAATCATGAGACAGGAATTTATCTAGCTTCTTTGTGAGGATTCCTGTGAGTTTCAGACTAAACTCGTGATTCAGGAACTCATCTAACTGCTTTATGAGGACTCCTGTGAGTCTCAGACTAAATTAATAGGTCGGGAAATCTAGCTTCTTTGTGAGTATTCCTGTGAGTTTCAAACTAAACTCATGATTCAGTAACTCATCTATCTTCTTTGTGGGGATTTTTGAAGGATGATTAAAGGATGATTAAAATGACTGTAATTTTTGTATTTCAGTTTGTAATTGTGCCGTTCATAAAAAGTGTCATGACAAGATTCTCAGTCGGTGTCCTGGCAGTGCTATTGAGAGTAGGGAGACCAAGGTAAATGGAGTTAGCATTATTTTCTTTAAGATTTTGTTACAGTTTGTAAAGTTAGTAAAACATTTGTAAGCACTGTTTCGTATCTTTAACAAAAATAAAAATAAAATAAAAATTTAAAAATCCCTAAATAATATAAAAAATAAAATAAAACCCTATAAAACCCAACTACCTTTTTTGTTATTTATATGGGTTGCAAAATAAATTTATTTTAAAAAGTATTTATATATAATTATTTATATTATAGTTTATGCATCATATGATATTTTATGATTTTATTATAATTTCAGATGCTTACAAAACGATTCAACATCAATGTTCCACACAGATTTAAAGTAAATAACTACATGTCCCCTACTTTTTGTGCTCAGTGTGGTTCATTGCTGTATGGGCTGTTTAGACAAGGTCTTAAGTGTGAAGGTAGGAATTTGTTTAACATTTTACAAATATTTTTTATTTGAAACATGACTGAATACATTATATAACAAGTACTAAAATACACTGTATATCAGAAGTGAAATATAGTATATAACAAATATAAATACTCTGTATATCAGACATTAAAATACAGTATATAACAAATATACAATGTAAATACACTGGATATCAATATTAAAATACATTATGTAACAAATACATTATATATCAGATATTAAGATACAATAAATAACAAATACTGAATAGATGGTATATCAGATATCAAATATACATTACATAACAATCTGTAAGTACATTGTATATCAAATAATAAAATATATTATATAACAAGTACATTATATATCAAATATACATTACATAACAAATTGTAAGTATCTTGTATATCAAATATTAAAATATGTAACAAATACATTATATATCAAATATACATTATATAACAAATTGTAAGTACATTGTATATCAAATATTAAAATATATTATATAACAAATACAT
Source organism: Symmetromphalus regularis (assembly GCA_032355785.1). Taxonomy (NCBI): domain Eukaryota; kingdom Metazoa; phylum Mollusca; class Gastropoda; order Neomphalida; family Neomphalidae; genus Symmetromphalus; species Symmetromphalus regularis. Next base: position 5,327 of record JAULBS010027048.1, read on the forward strand.
TATATATCAAATATACATTACATAACAAATTGTAAGTACATTATATATCAAATATTAAAATATGTTATGAAACACTTATTAAAATAAATTTGATAACAAATAGGAAACTTCATTGAACATTAAATGTGAAATACACAGTGTATGAATACCAAAATACATTTTAAATAGTTACAAAAATACACTGATATCAAGAATTTCATTGATAAGTCATAAAACATGTCATAAAACATAATTTCTAACAAACATTTTAAGAAAAAACATGAGAGGAACTTAGATTCCACAAATTATGCAGGAGGAACTGAAAGATTCTACGAGTTACGTGCAAATATTTTAAATTAGTATTAGTTAAACAAAGACATTGATATCAAGAATTTCATTGATAAATCTTAAACATGTCATAAAAAATTGTTTCTAACAAACATTTAAAAAAACTAAATATTGGAGGAACTGAAATTCCACAAATTATGTGGGAGGAACTGAAAGATTCCACAAGTTACATGCAAATATTTTAAATATGTTATAGTTACAAAAATACATTGATATCAAGAATTTCATTGATAAATCATCAACATGTCATAAAAAATAGTTTGTAATAAATAATTTAAGACAAAACATGGTAGGAACTGAAATATTCCACAAGTTATATGGGAGGAACTGAAAGATTCCACAAGTTATGTGCAAGTATTTTAAATATGTTATAGTTACAAAAATACTTTGATATCAAGAATTTCATTGATAAATCTTAAACATGTCATAAAAAATAGTTCCTAATAAATATTTTAAGAAAAAACATGGTAGGAACCGAAATTTTGCACAAGTTATATGGGAGGAACTGAAAGATTCCACAAGTTATGTGCAAATAATTTTAATACATAATAGTTACAAAAATACATTGATATCAAGAATTTCATTCATAAATCTTCAACATGTCATAAAAAATAGTTTCTAATAAATAATTTAAGAAAAAACATGGAAGGAACTGAAATATTCCACAAGTTATGTGGGAGGAACCGAAAGATTTGCTGATTACCAAATTACATAAGCCGATATCATTCCAAAGTGTACATTCCTGTAAGAAAAACGATTATCTATAATTATTTGACATCAAATAGATCCAACAAGAAGTGATATTTTTCATTCTTGAGAATTCTTAAAATAGCTGACAAGAACTTTACAGAGAGTTTGCTTGAAAGCAAACTACTTGAAAAATGAGTTTAAAAAAAAATATAGATCTGAAAACTAAAGAAAGCCTAAGTGTAATGGATGTGCAGCAAAAGGAAAAACATTATAAATCACTCAAATATAGTTTAAGGTAATTTTGTTACTAAACGATTTAACACATTATTATTTTTGCTGTACCAGTCAAACTATCAGGGCCGTGCACTCTGGGATGGGAGAGGTGTGTATAGGGTCCAGTTGGCCTCCCCTCCTGAGAATCACATTTTTAAAATGTTTAATTCCATGTAGTCCCCCCAAAAATTTGATCAAGGTACAGTCCTGACTATCCTATATAAATCAATGCCGGTCATTACAGAAAATATACCTGTTACACAATTTAATATGCACAATTAAAACATATTTTATACTGTATATTCTCACTTATAAGTTGATTTATTAGCACAAAAATATTATTAAAAAACAGGGATTCGAATTATAGGTAGGACAAAGACACTTAAAACAACTGACATGATTCTTTCATAACGAGATCACCTTGTATTTAGATTATCATGATCAAATGGGTCAATACTTTGGGAACGGTTCTGCGTGGTGCTCATTAAATAAACCTTTTTATCTTCAATTAATAATATTACTTACCGGTAATATTAGAGCATGTATTTATGTACTATAAGGAAAAGTTATTCGAAATGTTGAAATTATGTTATGCTGCATAATATATTTCATGAACACTTGGTATCATAAGTATTTTGACAGTGATTCATGAGTGCCTGTCCACAAATACATGTATTTGCCTATAAAAAAATAAAAGTAAAGTTTGTTTTATTTAACGACGCCTCTAGAGCACATTGAGTTTTATCTTAACATTGGCTATTGGACGTCATACGTATGTCATTCTGACATATGTTTTTAGAGGAAACCCGCTGCTGCCACATAAGTTACTCCTTCCAATAAGCAGCAAGGGATCTTTTATATGCACCGATCCACAGACAGGACAGCACATACCATGGACTTTGATAAACAAGTTGTGGACCACTGGCTCGAATGGAAAATAGCCCAAACTTCAAATTGGTAGTGTGTCTGCCTGTGAACCGGACGGTCATTGGATCGATCCTTCTCAGTGGACCCATTTGCAGTTTGGGCTATTTTCTGTTCCAATATGCTCTAGAGGCGTCGTTAAATAAAACAAAACTTTACTTTCTCAAGCTGAAGACAGATTTCATAATACAGACACATTTCTGAAAAAACAGTGCTCCCAGATAAACAAGGTCTCATTGTACATGTTTATTTTTGATATTATGCATTAAAATAGAATATTTTGATAAATGAAAGATTTTTGCAATGTGTGGTGTGAACTGTCATAAGAAGTGTATTATATGAAAAATTATTTTTTCTTCTGTTTGCAGTGTGTGGTGTAAACTGTCATAAGAAGTGTGAGAAGAACATGCCAAATCTTTGTGGAATAAACCAGCGACTGCTAGCAGAAGCACTGAATGATGTACATGGTGGATCACCATCCACCCCAAAACCTCCGCCCTCTACTAATGTAGGCAAATATATCTACAAAAGGATATTAAAAGAGATACTATTTATTAATAAATTTATGTCCTGAGGGAAATAAGTTTTGTCATAAGCTTTAGTGAGTAAAATTATTTCATAATGGACATAACTTTGATAATAAATTGTTGTGAGTTTGATATTCTATTTATTACACGTAATAATTTTAATTGTTCCACTTTTTAAAACGTTCTTTGTTGTGATCTTAATGAATGTCAATGTAAAATTATTTCAGAAGGGACATAAATTTGATAATAAATTGTAGTGAGTTTGATATTCTGTTTATTACATTAAATAGTTTTAATTGTGGCATTCATTTAAATTTCCTTTGTTATGATCTTTATTTGTTATGATCTTTATTTAATGACAAAGTAAAATTATTTCATGAGGGCATAAATTTAATAATAAAGGATAGCGAATTTAATATTCTATTTATTACCCTGAAATAATTTAAATTGCATGATTCTTTTAAATTTTCTTTTGTATAACATTTTAAAAACGTCCAATCTGTTTTTTTTAGCTTATTGCTCATGATTATAAATTTCCCTGAAATGAAAAGCTGTTAGCATTATAATGATATTTGAAAAAAAAAAAAAAAAATCGCCTTTTTTATGACCATACAAATACAATATTATAATGACATAATAATAAATGCAAACAACCTGCATAATAAAGTAATATTTTTATTATCAGTCTACAACAAGTCTCGAGTCTGAGCAGCAAGAAGATGCGGACCAAGACAGCGATGATGAGAACTACATGATGGTGTGGGAGAGACCGGGAGCCCCGGTGGATGGACCCACCCCAATGCCAGTACAGCCCAGGAGGAAGTTTACTCCTGAAGATTTTGTCTTGATCAAAGTGTTGGGAAAAGGAAGTTTTGGCAAGGTATGATGTTTACAGAGCCGGATGTAGTGTTTCCACCTGTGAAATGGTTGGATGTTGGATCAATCCTTCTCAGTGAACCCATTTGCAGTTTGGGCTATTTTTTTGTTTGAAGTGGTTCACAACTGGTTCATCAAAGGCTGTGATATATGCTGTTCTGTCTGTGGAACAGTGTCTATAAAAGACCCCTTGTTGCTTATCAGAAAGAGAAGCCTACATGGAGGCAGCAGGTTTACTCTGAAATAAATGTCAGAATGACCATATGTATGACGTCCAATAGCCAATGATTAGATAAAAATCAATGTGCTCTAGAGGCGGCATTATTTAAAACAAACTTTCCTTTTATTTTAGTTATGATTTTTACTGTTATAATGTGATTGGACTAACATCACTGGCATTGCCAGGAATTTGCACTAGTGGTTTGAAGGAAGTGATGGGGGGAGGATTAATATTTTATATTTTTGGCATTTGCTATTGATCTGGAGGCACGACTTCTGTGATTTGTGTGCCACCTATTACTATCCAGTGTAATATTCCTTCTCCAGACAATGGTTCATAACCTGCTTATCAAAGTCTGTCTTGTCTATGAAAAGTCCTTAAAAATCCTTTTACTACCCAATGATAAGTGATAACACTATAAAAATTGTTTTGCTACCAAGTGGTAGCAGCAAGTGGTAACAGTATAAACATTGTTTTGCTACAAAGTGATTGGTAACTATAAAAAATGTTTTGCTACCAAGTGGTAACAGCCTAAGTGGTAACTATAAAAATTGTTTTGCTACCAACTGGTAATAGCCTATGTGGTAACAGTATAAAAAATGTTTTGCTACCAAGTGATTGATAACTATATAAAAAAAAATTGGTAACAGTATAAAAATTGTGTTGCTACCAAGTGGTAACAGCCTATGTGGTAACAGTGTAAAAATTGTTTAGCTACCAAGTGATAACAGCCTATTTAGTAACTATAAAAATAGTTTTGCTACCAAGTGATAATAGCCTATTTAGTAACTATAAAAATTGTTTTGCTACCAAGTGATAACAGCCTATGTGGTAACTTTAAAAATTGTTTTACTACCAAATTGTAATATTCTTTATGGTGGCTTTTTTCTTATAAACCTTTTGTCAACATTTGTTTTTCTATGTTTTACACCTAAATTGTATTTGGTATAATAATTCTTTGATATTAATTGTTAATAATTACTATGTGAATTAGTTAGAAATTTTTCCTTTCAGGTTTTACTAGCTGAAATGAAGGGACAGAAGAAGTATGTAGCTATCAAGGCTTTGAAGAAGGACGTTGTGCTGGAGGACGATGATGTAGAATGTACAATGATAGAAAAGCGGGTTCTAGCTCTTGGATGTAAACACCCCTTCCTCACCCATCTTCACAGCACTTTTCAATCAAAGGTAACAGCCAGTCTGTGATAACTAGTAAATGTTGTACTGTAAGTATTAGGTTGTAGATGTTATGTGCTTGTAGTATAGTGTAAATACAGGTAGTATATAGTAAATACTAGAT
>JAULBS010027058.1:0-10462 GCA_032355785.1 Symmetromphalus regularis
GATTAACCAGTTGTGGACCACTGGTTGGAATGGAAAATAGCCCAAACTGCAATTGGGTCCACTGAGAAGGATCGATCATATGACCTACCACTTCTGTTTGAGCTACATCACACTCCAGTTTTTCATCGAGACACCACCAGAGTACAACTCTTTCAATCTTTCCTTCCACGGTTAATTTTTTTTCAGTTTTTTTACTATTGATCCTCCCCAGGATAGAACAAAACACTGTTTTAAAACATAAACATGTGCTACACATGAAATGGTTGGTTTTTCATGCAGATTTGCAGATTTGTTTCCTGGCTATTTGTTACGAAAATAATTATTTTATATAACAAATAACATTAAATACCTAAACTTGTTGTATTGTTACCATTTCTGAAAACTAATTTACAATATTATTATTAAACAAAGGTTTAAGTTGTGACGCAAATATTGGTGAGATATTTATAATTTTGGCCATTTACATATTTGCATAAATTATGTTATTGATTAAAACATTCTATATATTAGCTACTTTTATTTAGTTTTTACTTCTCCAGGGGATAACAAAACCCAACTGTATTTTTCTATTGCATACATGTAGATATCTAATATGTAATATGTATGAAATGCATGCATGTGTAATAACCCATTTTAACATATCTGTAACCTTCTGTTAATGTATCCATTAGGAACAATGAAAACTGTAAAGTATTGCACCATAAATTACTTAACTTGTTATATCTTTAACAATTCAAACAACATATTTAAAAGATAAAAATACTGAAAACTTTGTGATAACATTACAAATATGTATATTAGTAAGATAAGATTCATTTGTCAAGTTTAATGAGTGAGAATTGTAAGAAAACTCAACACACTTTGTCAGAAGTGGCCAATGACTGTGAAAAAGCAGAAAGAGATAGCATTTCTTTGTTGATACCAACAGATGACCAAGCCACGTCATTCAAAATCAGCCATAACTTCCCAGGTTCTTCTTCAACATGGCAGAACTTTGATGTTACTGAAATATTAATCAGATCTTTGGCATTCCACCAGAAAACAAGCATGAACACCACCACCATGTACATGTATATCAGTTTTCACAAATCTTAAGTTTTAAGCAAAACATTCTTGTGAAAATATATCACTTGCAACTGCTTCATTAACTTTTAAACTACTGAATTTTTGTAAGAGTTACTTCAAAAACTGCATTAATTTTGAGAAAAATCAGTTTGAGTCATCTCATTTCGGTCAAATATTTTGACTTTAAAACTTAACAAAACAATAAAATAATATAAAGGTATGAATAAATTAATATTTTGGGGTTTTGAAGGGCTTTTTTAGTAGGTGATTGAGTTGTGGTCTAGAAATTTGTAAAACAAACAAAACACCCTGTAAATCACGCTTGGTAATTCGTATTTATGGTCAGATTGCTAACCTTCAACACCATATTCTCGATTTTCCACTCAGTGTCGATCAAAATTTGTTTTAGAAAATTCTCTTGCTATTCGTTCCCAATATTCCAAATCAAAATAATATCTTCAAAATATCTGCATAGTGCCGTGCTGTCATTGCTAATCATATTACGAAAAACTTCATGGAAAAGACCCGCATTTGCACCAAAAAAATTGATCAATAAAGGAGTTCTAACGCTTCAAAAATTTGCAATTGGGAACATTCTATGTATCATTTCCTCCCACAATGCATTTAAGCAACAGGAAATGCTAATATTAAGGGCCAGTATGATTGTCGAGAAATGTTGCCTTCAATACTCAAGCGTTTGCATGATGATGTTGAGAAAGGTCGCCTCCAGTGTCCAGAAGGTTAAATCACTGTTTCTCCCCTTCTTTTTCTATTTCTAATTTCTACCAAGACATAGTATTTAAAGTATTTAATTTTATCTTGTTTTATTTAAAACTTAACTTAAACCTAAAACACTTGCACCTCTCGTTAAATAATAATTTAAAAATAAACTATATATATTACCCAATTTGATAGACTGTTGGGACAGATTGATGTAGCCTCTGATGGGCTGATTTTTATCACATGATAAGAGAGACTTTGTGACAAAATTAAGCAGGCTGTCATCATGTTTGTGAATGTGGATGAAGTCGCTGATGATATTGAAATTTGATTCATTTCTCGCAGTCACTGGAATCAAAACTGGAACCAGGTCATTTCCTGAAGAAAAGATAATATGGCAATTAAGTGTCAATTATAGTTCATAAAAACCCGGGCTGAGAAAACATTTTTTGATTGGAAGCTTCGCATCATGAGAAGATTGGAAGCTTCGCATCATGAGAAGATTGGAAGCTTCGCATCATGAGAAGATTGGAAGCATCCAATCACAATTCAGCTTTCAATGCATCGGCCTTCACCTTATCGACTTCACCAAGTGCTGTGGTAATTTCCACAGGAACATGAGTTATTCATCACATATTTATAAAACGAGCGATCTGACTGGATAATATTTTTAAACATGATATTGCCAAAATGTTTTCATATAGATGGCGCTGTAAGCAGCCCAGATTTTTATGAACTGTATTTGTCAGGGGTCCGACAGACTCGAGTGACCCCTGACGTTGTGAGAATGGTGTTTAACATGCAGTATTTGCTACACAGTCAACTGAAGTAATCTGCTACTTCTACTATTATTTCATATTAGCAGCAAGGAATATTTTGTATACACTTTCCAATGGACAGTATAGCACATTCCAAAGCCTTTGTAATACTAGTCATGAAACACTAGCTTAGGCAGACATTCAACCTCTGATCTATGTCCCACTTCTTTCCGGAAAAGAAAACAAAATGACATGTAAAACATTCTCACATGACTCAACATAAGGAAAGTGTATTCCGTTTTTTAGGTATCAGTGGTAAAACCAGAAAATCCATTTAGTGGGAGGCACTGCTTTGACTGTACACTGCTTTGACTGGAGCACTACTTACCAGACATCTTGTTTCTGTAGGGCTGTAACAATACATGTACACTGCTTTGACTGGAGCACTACTTACCAGACATCTTGTTTCTGTAGGGCTGTAACAATACATGTCCATTTACTCCACCAAAGCCAAAACAATTCACACCAATAAATCCATCTGGAAGTTTAAATGTAGAGAGTTGAGATGAATTTAATCTGTTTCAGGCATGACAACATCACAGTAAATTGAGTGTTATTTAATCAGCAATTATAAGGTTCAAGTTTATGGAGGTTGTTTTTGGTAAATGTAGATGTTTAAGCATTGTAAATAGGCTTCAGAAACCGAACCCAGGATGTATGTGACTCTTAGAAACAGAAACTTCCATCTTGAGTACCGGGACAGTTTCTAAGCATGAAGGTGAGGTGATAATGATTTAACCAGAGAACTGAGAGAGTTTCTAAGCATGAAGATGAGGTGATAATGATTTAACCAGAGAACTGAGAGTTTCTAAGCATGAAGGTTATAATGATTTAACAAGAGAATTGAGAGAGTTTCTAAGCATGAAGGTGAGGTGATAATGATTTAACAAGAGAACAGAGAGTTTCTAAGCATGAAGGTGAGGTGATAATGATTTAACAAGAGAACAGAGTTTCTAAGTATGAAGGTGATAATGATTTAACAAGAGAACTGAGAGAGTTTCTAAGCATGAAGGTTAGAATGATTTAACAAGAGAACTGAGAGTTTCTAAGCATGAAGGTGAGGTGATAATGATTTAACAAGAGAACTGAGAGAGTTTCTAAGCATGAAGGTTATAATGATTTAACAAGAGAACTGCGAGTTTCTAAGCATGAAGGTGAGGTGATAATGATTTAACAAGAGAATTGAGAGAGTTTCTAAGCATGAAGGTGAGGTGATAATGATTTAACAAGAGAACTGAGAGAGTTTCTAAGCATGAAGGTGAGGTGATAATGATTTAACAAGAGAACTGCGAGTTTCTAAGCATGAAGGTGAGGTGATAATGATTTAACAAGAGTACTGAGAGAGTTTCTAAGCATGAAGGTGAGGTGATAATGATTTAACCAGAGAACTGAGAGAGTTTCTAAGCATGAAGGTGAGGTGATAATGATTTAACCAGTGTACTGAGAGAGTTTCTAAGCATGAAGGTGAGGTGATAATGATTTAACAAGTACATGCATACTGACATCAATATTTGCTGAGTTTATTCAAACCTGTAGTCTATGGATTAAGCTGATAAAGAAATGTCTACTAGCTGACAGTAGAAGCACTTTGCACCAACTCTACTACACATATATCCTAAACTGCAAGTGTAGACTGGCACCAGGGCTGGATTTATAAGGGGCCAAAAGGGGCTATTATTCTGCCCCCTCTACACCCACCAGAGAGCCTCCCAGATTTAGGACTTCTTTTATTAAAAAATGTAATAACTATAAAATTAGTTCTATTTATTCATTTTAATTCATTTTTTTTATTGTGTAATTTAATTTCTATGTTGAGGGGCCTCCTGAACCTAAGTTCCCCAGGCCCCAAACAGTTTAAATCCAGGCCTCACTTGCACAATATTAGCATAAAACAACATTTATAAATAACAAAATATGATGGTGACTTTGTACTCAATAGCCAAGTCTTTCTATCTTTGAGTTTGACAAACTAAGCTAGGTAGTTAGTTACCTGGCAGCTGTCTACATTCTGCAACCACACACACTTTTCCATTGATTATTGGTAGGATATTTGGGTTAGGTTCCTTGTAATGCAGACAGGCAGGCAGTACTCTATGGTGCATGCACAGTACACACTTAATGAGGCTAGCTAGACCTGAAATGATTAACATATCAATACTCAATAAAGCTGAATGATTAACATATCAATACTCAATAAAGCTGAAATGATTAACATATCAATACTCAATAAAGCTGAAATGATTAATAGTGTGAAGTCATGAACAATGGATTAGTTTCTCTGCCTCATAATTGTTTATACTGCAGGCACGGATGCAGGATTCCAAATGTGATGGGTGAATAGGATTAGGGGAAAAATTTTAATTTTCACATCCTTCCACTTGGAAAATATATTTTAAAAAAAACCTTCTAGAAATGAGGTGGTCTGGACCCCCTGGACGTTTCCTCTGGATCTGCTACAGTACTGGGTTCACATTTTACTATGTGTATAGGAACAAGTAGATGATAACTTAGGACCATGTTTTTATGAGGCAGGACAATGAAACAAACCACTGAGAATCTTTTGAATGTTTTCAGCAATATAAAAGAAAAAAGGTTTACTAATTTTTCATTCCAATGCCTTATTTAAAGAAAGAACCAATACATGTAAAGGGAGAAAAGAGGGTTGTTTACAGAAAATAGTAATACAATAATTATTGTACATTAACAAACAAAAGGTTTTAAATTATACAAAAATATACTGGACAGGTATGTTAATCACAAAAAAATACAGAGCTAATTTAATTACACCTATTAGATACAGTTATTCATAATAAACAGAGTTGTATTTCACTGCATGATTAAAATCAAATACTAAAATAATATAAGTGACTTGTTGGCAGTCTTTAGAGTAAGACAAACTTACTCATGGCCAACAAAGGACTGAAGACAAATGTTTTCTGGGGAAGTGAGGAAGATTTGAAAATTCATAGGCCTACTCCATAAAAGAAAAAATGTTTATAACTGAATGGGTGTGAAACAAAGTAAAGGTTGTTTTTATTTGATGACTCCTCTAGAGCACATTGAGTTTTTTTTTATCATCAGCTATTGGACATCAATCATATGGTCATGTGACATTTATTTAGAGGAAACCTACTTCTGCCACATAGGCTACTCTTTCTGATAAGCAGCAAGGGGTCTTTTATATGCATTGTCCCACAGACATACCATGGCCTTTGATGAACCAGTTGTGGTCCACTGGTTGGAACTGAAAATAGCCCAAACAGCAGTTGAGTCCACTGAGAAGGATCGATCCAATGATCGACCGATTCACAGGCGGACACTCTACCGTTTGAGCTACATCCCGCTCGAACGGGTGGAGAAATTGTCTTACATTACCTACTATTGATCAGCTAGTTGACATGGAAAACACGTCTCCACTTACCTGAAGCAGCCTCACAGTGACCCATATTGCTCTTTACTGACCCGACAAGAAGTGGGTCATCACGAGCCCGACATAACACATTTGCCAGTGACGACGTCTCTGTAACATCCCCAGCCTGTAAATAATAATTCTAGGTAAGATAAAGATAATTACATTAGAACAGGAAGTAAAGTAAAGTTTATTTTATTTAATGATGCCTCTAGAGCACATTGATTTTTATCTTATCGGCTATTGGACATCAATCATATGGTCATTCTGACATATGTTTTAGAGGAAACCCACTGTGGCCATATGGGCTACTCTTTCTGATAAGCAGCAAGGGGTCTTTTATATACACCTTCCCACAGACAGAACAGCACATACTATGGCCTTTGATGAACCAGTTGTGGACTACTGGTTGGAATGGAAAATAACCTAAACTGCAGATGGGTCCACTGAGAAGGACCAATCCGACGACCAATGTCCCACTCACATTAGAACAGGAAGGTGAGTTGTGTGCCCAGGACAGCATGGTTGAACCGTATTTGGATATAAGCATGAAAATAAGTACAAACAACAATAATACTCTAGTATGTCCCTTAGCGTTCAAACTATGATCTTGAATTTGTGTAGAATGTTAAAATAAAGGTATATTACTGAAGAAATTGGAATTGTTTTATTCTCATATTTTTAAGTTTCAACTTGACAGAAATGATGTATAATCTTAATGAAAACATATACTAGTCATGTGAGGATCATACTTTGGATTTTAATAGTTTTAGGTTATATAAATTGTTAGACTGAGTGGACTTTCTGTTTGGAAGCCTTAAGTTAAGTTGTAGTTGTCCCTATATAATATTACAATCCTTTGGATCCAAAACCTATATGTTTGTTCTATTTTATATACATTAATATTATTATTATTACTTTGGGAGATGTTACATTTTAATTAAAACACTCTTCAGAGAAATGGGTTTCCATAATTCTCAAAGGTTTCTTATGGTGTCAGAACTACAAAAACGGTCCTACTGACAAGACAATACAAACTGTAGAATATCTTGCCAGTCATGGACTACTAGTCATGGCTGTATGAGTTGGAGGGGTGGGGGGGGGGGGGTGCATGACTTGTGCGTTTTATTTTTACACATGAATGTTTACTGTTGTAAGCAAAATCTGATATAGAGTTTGTACCCAATCCATCAGTGCCTCCTCCCCTCCACCACCACTATCTCAAAGTCATTCCTAAGGGCCTGCTAGATGAAACTCATATCTAAATTTGTTTTACACCAAATTCTGGAGCATGTACTGATATTATAAATTCTACCTTGTGTAGGATGGGACTCCTACCCAGTACCAATCAGTGCTGAACTACGCAAAGGGAAAAAAAAGTTAAGTTTGCTTTATTTAAAGACACCTTTAGAGCACAAATTTATGTTTCATCATCGGCTATTGGACATCAACCATATTGTCATTCTGATTTCTTTATTTAGAGGCTACTATTTCCAGTGCAGAACTATATAGAGATGTTTAGTGTTTTTTCAGTACAATGGTTTAATTCAGTAATGCTACATGTAAAAATACTGAATTCATTCTCCCACTGGCAATCAGCCCAAAGATTCAGTAGTTTTAAAAAGCAAAGTTTGTTTTATTTGACGATGCCTCTAGAGCACATTGATTTTTATCTTATCATTGGCTATTGGACATCTTTAATATGGTCATTCTGACAGATTTATTTAGAGGAAACCCACTGCTGCCACATATGCTACTCTTTCCGATGAACAGCAAGGGGTCTTTTGTTTGCACCATCCCACAGACAGGATAGCACATACCACAGCCTTTGATGAACCAGTTGTGGACCACTGGTTGGAACGATAGATAGATCGATCCGATAACCGACTGGCTCACAGGTGGACATGCTACTATCTGAGCTACATCCCGCTCTCTCAGCAGAGTTTTTGCCAAATTTATCCCCTGTAAAATATAGTACTACCTGTGTTCCAGTGCCATGCATTTCAATGTAAGCTATGTCCTTATTCTTGATGCCATTTCTTGAATAGATGCTTTCCAGCAAACAGCCTTGTGAGGTACGACTAGGATACAGAATGTCTGCAAAATGAAAACATATGTCTGCAAATTGAAAACATCACATCAGAATTGGTTCTAGGATACATAATGTCTGCAAATTGAAAACATCACATCAGAATGCGTTATAGGATACATAATGTCTGCAAATTGAAAACACAATAATCAGAACATCACATCAGAATGGGTTCTAGGATACATATGGTCTGCAAATTGAAAACATCATATCAGAACTGGTTCTAGGATACATAATGTATGCAAATTGAAAACATCACATCAGAACTGGTTGAATTTATGTTTTTCTACAGAAACTCATTAAGTCTATAACTTTGATAAATGAAAATAATCATATGAATTTTTTTTACTGAAATTTGGATGATTTTTGACAAAACAAGAATATTGTAATTTATGACTTACCGTCATCTTTGTAACCATCACAGTTGATTGCTATGTCAATTAATGATGCATAAATTCTCCTACAGCTAGATTCACATCTGAAATTTTAAATTCATTTTTGTAAAATATATTATTCACGAATGGAAAATATATCACTAGTCCACAGACACACAATTAACTTGGGTCACTTTACCCAAACATTTAGTGTTAAAATTATAATACAGAATGTTCAGCAAGTTAAAATTTTCAGTATTACAACACACAAATATAATACATTATTAAAAAACATCAAATTGAATATATTTCTGAAATCAACTGTTCTAATACCTTTTTATTTTAGATTTTTATGAGAACTGTTATTTTGAATTTTATTTTTTTATTTTATTTTTATATAAGTATCTTTTGAGGAATAATGACAGGTTTTAACACAATCAGATATAATGGATCATCTGATGAATTGTTGAATCAATGACTGGTTTGACTGTTGTACAAATATTTCAACATTATTGAATTTATTTTGTGTGATTTTCATATTCAAAATAGCTACATGTATTATCATGATTTGTTGTCCAAATCACTGGTCTAGTCCTCATGTACAGTAAATAACCAAAAGTTTATGAAAGAAAAAAAAAAGATATTTGTGTTTAAAATGGTTAGAATATATTAGCATTACTGGAAAGTGAGCTTGGTAACACTACACAATGGTGTTTTCTCCGCTTTCATTCAGGGGTGAAAATTGCTTCCTGGACGTAGTGGGGACTGAACATCCCCCCCTGTCCAAAACAAGGAGGATGAAGCATCACCCTTTTCAAAATGGAGGTAGATGTGTCCCCCATCTCTCTCCCAGGATTGACACCATTAGAGACCCCCTGTGTATATTTGCGCTAAGACCACATGGTTAATTCCTTTAGCACTACAATACTTTTACATGACAACTGGGCAGTGGGCCAGATTATTTTATACATTCAGGTGTATCTTCGTTGTTGACATCAACATTATCATAAACACGTACTCGATCTTGTATGTCATTTTTCTATCATTGTTAGTATAAACATCCTCAACTTCAGGCTAATTTTCGGACTAAGAATCGTTAAATATGATTGACAAAATATCATTCACATTTCTTGAACCTGTTTTGTGAAACAATGAGACCCAACTCTGTTTTTATGTCAACTCATGTTGCCTGTGGCAATACAATCACGTTTACCTGCTGTCAACTTTAGTCGCCCATGGCGCTGAAAGAGTTCAGTGTTACACTGATACAATAAAAAGAAATACTGGTAAAGATTATTTAGGTATTTTAATTTCATTTTTCAAAGCAAAAAGTGGGGTGGTGGCTAATTAAATAGGCAACTGCCCTGTCAATGCTTTTATTTTATATTCAATTTGTTATTTGTGACTTTTATGGCTTCCAGACCATGGTAAAGGTTGAGGTATGTTGGCTACTGATAATTACAGACACACCCTATTATTAACTAGTCCTCAAACCCTTAGGGAATGCAATACTCTTCTAGACTGCATAGCTTAAACAGTTTGATGCCAGTGACAAACCTTCAGAGAGTGAAAAATCACTGTACAGAAATGACTGAAAACCATGACAACAGTAACTATTGAATGTAGTTATAATTAATTGTAAAATAGTGCAAAATTTTCCAAAGGCATCAAGTCAAATTACAGAAATAAATCCTGCTTCTCAAATGCATGTAACATTTAGGTTTTATGTTTGTGTTCTTTTAAAATAGTTAAAATAATTTTATTCAATCAAATGGTGTTTTGAATTAATTTATAATACTATATTCACATGTTTATATGGTCTGTACCAATGGTGAAAATCACTTCCGTAAAGTGGGGGTAGTGGGGATGGAGTATCCTCACGTCAAAAGGTGGGGGTATGTATATCCCCATCAGGGCTTTCCCCAGGATTTTTTTAAGGCGCTTACATTTTCACAATTCACTTTCCTGCATAGATAATATGATCACA